>JASCZW010006727.1:0-84688 GCA_034211315.2 Aedes japonicus
TTTTATAGTTTTTATTGTCCGCTTTCAGGTTCACAAATGGATTGTTATTATTATTCTTATATTCTCTCACTATATTATTCATCATTCTAATATTCATTCGCTTTATTTAATAAATTACTATATGACATTGACTATATATTGGGAAAGGAGGAAGCATCAGGGATCACTAAATCTGGAATTGAACAATGGAGTGGTATGACAACTCAATTTGATCTTGCTGTTAAGTGGATCTGCATACATGACAAGGTCTTAGAAGGGATGGTGACTACCTTACATACATACATACATACAATTCGCGATGGAAAGAGTTTTATTTCTAGGAAATAAGTTTTGAGATACGATGGGAAAGTTTTTTTTACTTATTACCAAATTGTACACGATTTTCATTGCTGCATAAATAATTTACACTCACCACAGAATTATGGGCCACCCAGTATTATGGGTCATAACCAATAATAATAACGCTAAACAATCAAGTATATTTTTAACAGATATGAATAACGTATGCTTGTATGCTTCACAGTGAATCACTAGGCTCAGACGTGTGTAGTTTCTTATTTTCCCGATAAGTTAGAAGGTTATGATCAGCTGTTTATTTGTTGTTGTTTCTGCTGTCACCATCAAAACTTCGGTCGTGGAAAATAAGTAAAGTAAAATTCGTGTGAAAATGCGGTTCTCATGTGGAGTGGAATGGATGAATCTCCAAAGAAAAGGTATTTATTCATTTAATTACGTTATATTCACGCCACAATATTCGTGTTCAGTAATGTTATATAGAAGCTTAAAATTAGCCCACAATATGACAACGAAATTCAGTTTTCCCAGTATTATGAGTCGGGTGAACTGAGGAACAGTGGTTTGCTGATTCATTTACATACATCCTTTTAATTTGTTTAGAAAAAGCAAGATGCCTTCCAGAAAAACCGGAAAACAGAACCGGAAATCCTACGAACACGGTGTTTTGAATCTGGCTCTCGATCAGGCAAGACAAACGGAGGAAAAGTTCGCGAAGCTGCAAGAAATTACAATGTGCTCACACAGTACACTTCAGCAGTACCTTCAAAAACTGCCAAAAAGTAACAAGTCAGGACCTAATACTGTTCTTCTTCCCGAAGAAGAAGCCAAAATCGAAGAATGGATTCTTTACATGGCCAGAGCAGGGTTTCCGGTCAGTGAGTCAGTTCTTACTCGCACAGTTGCTGAGTATGCTAACCAGATCGGAAAACGCAGGAGTTGCCAGAGTCATTTCGAAGTAAGTCATTGTAGGATTTTTTTAGGTAAATTATGTTCACTTTACTCTATTTCAGGCAAAAATTGGTCCCAATTCTTTTTGAAACGACATCCACTCTCAACAAGAAAGTTTGTTACGAGGCTGCCGAAAGCTGGTGCAAAAGTAACTAAGGATCAAATTATCGGATGGTTTGTGGAAGTGGAAGACAACCTCAAAGATGTTGACGTTGATCTATCGATCTTCAATGATCCGCGACGCATCTTTAATTTCGATAAATCGGGATTCAGCTTGTACCAAGCTAGATTTAAAGCGCTTTGTGCGACGCTCGGAGGCCAACAATGTTTACTTTAGTGAACAACAATTGTGACAAAGAAGAATTTCCGCAGTACTTTTTGGCAGCAGTGTTGATGGAGTGCTGCTCGCCATGATCATCTACCCGGCAAGCGAGTAACAGTGAAATCGCGGAGAATGTTCCAGTTGGCTGGTCTGTAGGAATTTCAGGATGGGGATGGCAAACTTCGAAAACATTTTTTGAGTACATCGTCAACGATTTCTGCAACTGGCTTTTAATCAAAGAGATCGAGTTTCCGAGTTGTCGTCTTCATTGATGGACACAAAAGCCACGTCAGCATTGAGTTGACACAGTTCTGTACGGACAAGAAAATCATCTTGGTTTCCCCTTTTTCCAAAGCTCTACCAGGTTCCTACAGCCGCTGGACAAAGTTTTCTTCGAGGCCTTTGAAAAAAATTTGGTTTAAAGTGTTGGGGATTTTGTTTCAAGTAAGGCTGATGCCAGGATTGAATAAGGCCAACTTTGGAAAATTAATGAAAACAGCCATCGAAGTTTTCGAACTCAAAGGAATGCCTGAAAAAAGGATTCAAATTATGCGGGATATGTCCATGGAATGTGAGCGAGATTGATTTCAGTTCATTACCATCATATGTATCAGAGGCCAAAACTGAAAAGAACAGTGAAAATCAATCTGTACCAAACACAAATTCTAATGCTGCGTTACAAGAGCAATCGTCAGATTTCTATAAACGACAACTTTGGTACATTGAAACAGGATTGGAAGCAGAGGCTCTATCAAGATTCACGGATAGTTACCTCAAAGACTATTGGTATGGACCTCTGGAGGAACCGGCGTTTTTCAATTTTTGGAAAATTATTAAGGACAAGTCAGAAGGATTGATGTTTACGGAGCCCCTAAATCAGTTCGGTAGTGTTTCTATAAACTTCAGTATCAATGACAGCGGCTATTGTATTCCAGCTGAGATAACAGATGATTCAGGGCTTGGTAAGTTGTTTTCATTAAATTTTATATACAGCTGAACTACATAATTGGATTGCATTTTAAAGCTAATGAATCGAATATTGAAGAGCCTGTCCGAAATGCTGAGTCCATAAATGAGTCTATTCAGGAAGATAACGTAGGATCTAATCTTCAATCCAACGATCCTTTCGATGATGTGCTCATTTGGCCTCGAGTATATGATAAGAAGGTTGGTCGTAAGCGGAGAATTCAAGAACATGTTCCATCTGTGGCAACTAGTACAAAATGGTTAGAATGGTACAACAAGAAGGATCAGTCGAAAAGAGAGCAGGAAGAAGTTAAGCTAGCAAGGATCGATCAAAGAAAATTGCAGAAACAGAAGAAGGAAGAAGAAAATCTACTGAAAAAAATGGCAAGAGAAGACAAGAAAAAAGAGAAGGCAAAGTTACATACAGGCAAAAAGGCAAAGAAGCGACTAAACAAACAGTAGAATCTGAGCAGGAAAACAAGAAAATCAATCAAAACTGATAAGAAGAGAAACAGAAACATTACACATCGATTAAGGTTGAAGGATTTATCATCATTTTTCCCTCATAATTAAAAAATCTAAAGCAGTTTTTTCTTTGGGTATTAAAATTCTGAAAATTAAAAATATATTTCTGTGATCCGCTTGGCGAGCAGAATACAGTGAATACATTTTCACGAACTTTGTTTTGATTTTGAACGAAAAAACTGCTTTCGAATTTTTGATGATGACTGAAAATTGATGATGAATCCTTCAACCTTAATTACTTATAGTTTTTCTTTATATCAACTTTTTATATGTATATAAGCCCGATGAACATGTAACAATAAATGTATCATCATGCAGAGTAAAACGGAATAAAATAAGTCTAAAATAGTAGCAAATAATATTTTTTATTTGACTGACCCATAATACTGGGAACATTGACCCATAATATTGGTCTTACTCAAAAGTGGCCCATAATACTGGGAATTGGATATGTCGGTGAATTCGTTAATTTACAATAAAATGCGCTATTTTATTGCAGAAATACATGCAGGATATCAAAATACGAAATATTAGCTATTGATCAGGCAAAATACAATGAACAGAACCTCTTCTTCTGCCTACTAATCAATATTTAAAGAAAGGTTTCTTGCTTAACTGGCCCATAATACTGGGGTGACTGTATAAAACCATTTAATGAAAAAAAATCCACAAAATAAGAAATTTCAACTTGATTACAAGTTCGGAAAACGTAGAGAAGAGCAAAACTTCAGCATAGGAACTCATTTCCTGCACATCGATAGAAAACATGAAATTTATTGCCGTGGGGACGACCCCGGCGTAGTGGTTAGCATCCATACCTCTCACGCCAAAGTCACGAGTTCAAATCTCACCCCCGGACTAGTCACGAAAATACCCAAACGGTATTTGAGTGACTACGACGGGAGATGAACCAGCCCAGAGCTGAAAATCTCGATAATAAAGGAAAAAAAAAGAAATTTATCAATGTTTAACATGAAATATCAAATCATACATTTGGCAAGTTAGTTAAAACAATGTACAAAACAATGTCAGTATGAACGTATTCCCTGAATATTTACATTTTTTCTGACCGAACACAAAACAAATAAATTGAAGCTCATCTATGTGTTTTTGACTAACAATAGCCTTAGCTTGTAGTTAGTTTAACCTGTATGTTTACTTTAAGTTTTTTTTATCTGTGTTTGTGTGTTTTTTTCTTTCTCAAAAATGTTCAAGTCAAAAAGAAGCCAAAAGATTTTATGACAATTTAGAATTTAAAAAATGTGTTATGTAAGCCCCACTTCAAACTCCTGCCTACCTTCCCATCCATTCAGTTGTTAATCCTATTAACCTCGAGACGGGCGCGAGTAATCGGTTCTATCCTCTTAACGTTAGTTTTAAGAAAATTTATGTATACAAATATGAAAACTTGGCTCTGTAAAGTTTATTCGATTGAGCTTGTACAAATAAATGATTTATATATTTAAAAAAAATGTTTAAGCTCCAAACAAATACACTTTTTATACCAACAGCTGACTTCTGCAATGGGGTCAATGGCGTTTCAATATTTCGTGTCGTAATTTAAAATGGAATGCCGTGATTGCGGTTAAGAAACTGTGTTAGATTTTCAACAACATCTCAGCAGCCAGCGATTTCTCGCGTACCACGAGCAAAGGAACAATCCTTTTTGACCGATTTTGTTCATCAACCTTCTGTAATAACGCAGCTATTAACATATTTTGTATTGCATAAGTTGTTGAAAGCTACACGCAGAGCCAAAGATTTGTTTGTTTTGCCGTGGTATACAACAGAGGAAGTCGAGGAAGAGAATCGTCGGTTGGTTCTTTTCAAATGATACGCGAGATTTGAAATATAACGGTACGATGCAAAGGTAAATAAACCAATTTGTTTTTGAAAGTCACATTCCATCTTTTTATTAAAGTGCGTGTTATGCTGAGTTTAAAGAAAACAGATATTTATAATATCAGTCTACCACTGAAAATCCATTCCCGAATGAAGATAGCAGAAAAAGAAGATAAATCTCAATAATTATATACATTTATTTTCTAGTTTTTACTTCAACCATTTCTTTAATCGTTCCATATATACATTATGATTCCAGTATTCATGTTTTCATTCTGATTCATACACTGCGGCTAACGCATGATGACCAAGACGCGATGCGAAATCGATTTTAAATTGATAATTATGTTTATTAAATTATATTTACTCGCTCACTTATCAGAGTCTTCAACACACTAGCCGCTATCCCAACGTGGCCCGTCTGGATTAGCATTACAACGGAAATCAGTTCCTTGTTTTCTCGTTTTGCCATTGTCTCACACAAGCGGCGGCATTGCTGGAATTTCCGAACCAGACAACTGCTAACGATCAACTGAGTGAGCAAGAAATTGTTTGTTCAACAAAATAATGCTCAGACTGCGAGTCAAACGTTGCATGAGTTATTACGATCGTGCTCAAGGTCTGAGAGAGATAGAGCTGATTCTTATGAACTCGTTCTCTGGTTTTTCCTATTCTCGCGGTGAGTCGAATCACCATATCGTTCAAACCGTCGCGCTCCATCTCGTTCTGCAATGCTGGTACGAAAATGAACACTGTGAGTTATCTCTCTCGAAAACAGGTATTGAGCGTTCGTTGAGGTGAGTATATACAACATTGACTTCAATAACAAAAACTGAGCAGTGATTTTTACATTTTGGGTCACTATTTGTTCTTGTTTTCACTAAAAATCGGTAAAGCATCTACTGAACAGCGAATGATCAATGACAGTTCATTAGTTTAGAAAGTACATCTGTGAAATAAATTGAAATATTCAGTGATATTTTCATACGAATTAACGAAAACTTGTAGTTCTTCGATCGATATCGATAAATTGAAGAAGTTTTACTCATCAATCAGTAGAAATTTTATTTTACTTTATCTTATTACTTTATTTTATCAAAACCGTACAGTTCTTTACCGAACGTCAAAGCTAGGATTTGGTGTGTGGACGAAATTTTGAGAAATGGTTCTCTTAGTTATCACCAGGCCGATGATATAGCTCTTCTTGCAGCACTGTATCTTCTACTTTGATTTCCATTTTGAGTGTTATATTCTCATTTTGTGGTAAAACAGTATTCGTATGAACGGGACGCACATCGTGCTGAGAATCGTTTGGATGCTGTTGAAAAAAAACGGTTTGAAAATTAATGTTGGTTAATAGACAGAACAGCATCTTTAGCAGAAGTTTGAACTTGATCTTAAACCATTGGTTACCTTGAACATATAGACAGAACTATCTATTCCACAGTCTGATAATGGTTCATCACGCTGCGTTTGCTCCATTGTGCATTGCTTTTGTTTCTCATTGCACTCCATGGCTTTGATATTTTCGATTTTCACGGTTTCTTCACTGTGAATCCTTTCTTTATGCCGCTTAACACCTATTTGGAGTTTAAACTTTTGGCCACACAAGTCGCAGCTAAATTTCCTTAAGGCACATATCGGTTCATGCCGATTTAATGATTGCTTGCTAGTGAATACCTTCGAACAATGAGTACATTCCAAGACCTTATCCGAGTGCATGGCACGCTGAACGAAAAGAACGATATGTTATTACAAAGACAAGAAAACAGATATGTATATAATTAACTAACCATATGCTGATCGAATTGATTTTTTTCAGGAAAAACCATTCCACAGATTTTGCAAGAAGGCGAAAGCTTCTTAATAGGTAATCGTGTGCTTTTGTGTCTTTTTGTCTTGGTGTTGCTCGAGTTGGTCTCAACTTGATGAATGTATTTTTTATGCTTTCTGAGAGAGAACGGAACTTTGAACATTCGCCCACATATTTCACATTCATATTTTTTCTGCTGGCAACTTGGATAATGTGCGACAAGTCGGGACTTATAGAAACAATTCTTCCCACAAGATGAACACATGAATTTTGGTTCCGAGTGATACGAAAGCTGAATTGTAGAATTAGAAAAATATAAATATATTTGAAATATTCAAGCTTAACATAACACACGTTTCAAAAGATTGTAAGCTCACTGAAACAATAAAAAAAACATGAACTTTCACGGTAGAATAAATAATGGCGTTTTAAATGTTCTTATCATGTTACTCACTGAGCAATATCTATCACCATATTAAATAATGAGCTATGAGCTCTCAGTCTATGAATCCTTAGTGTTTCTATGGAGCATTGCCTGTCGGATGAAGTAATGCCGGTCGGATTCACATTTGTTAACTAGGTCATCCGATCAGCAATACTGCATTTGAATAAGTTTGAAGCACAATACAATTCAAAAGAAAATAAGACAAACCTTATGCGATTTGAGTTTCACATGGCCAATGAATATTTTTCCGCAAATATCACATTTGTTCTCCAGATGAACTTCGAAATAATGCATGGCTAATGCTTTCTCCCCGTTAACCTCTTTGCCACAGTTGGAACACTTTTTTATGGGTAAATCATTTGTAACTGACCCATTGCCATTCGAAGCTTTACAACGCTGTTTCACATGTCTTTCCAGGGGCAGCACATCTAGGAACCACTTACCGCAAAAGTTACAGGCAAGTTTCTTCTTCTCACAACACCGTACATGCGCATCATAAATTTGTTTCGTAATACACATTTTTGAGCATTTTTGGCATGTATACTTCGACCCCGCGTGAAGCTTTCTCTGTAATAAACGATAAAAGCAACAATGATACGAGTACTTTGTGCAAATTAACATACCTTATGATATATCAGCCTAACAAGATTAACCAAACTAATTCCGCAGATATCACATGGAGTTGGTACATGATTGAAAAAAAAGTGTTCAGTTATGGCAGCATAATCAAAAAACATTTGTTCACAGTAAGAACACTTGAAAGCGTTTGCTCCTTTAGCAGGTTTCACCGTCGCTTTTTTTCGACAATTTGCATTGTTTGGTTTTTGACCCGGTCTTGAAACATTATTCGACGAACCAATGTCCAAACCTGTTTCAGAGGATTCGCATGGTATTGATTTTGTTTCCACTACTTCTAATTTCATTTGCGTCTCGAGGTGGTCGCTTTTGGTTTGATTTTGTTCGGGGCTTGTGGTGTGCTTTCGGGCACCATGGCAGTTACGTATATGATTTTCGTATGACTGTTTGAAAAAATATTTCTTCGCGCATTTGCCACACTCAAACGACGGTTCCGTGTGTTTTGTTATCTGGAATTAATTAAAATGAAAATCATGGATTAGAAGGTACGTGCAAAACCTGCTATTAGGGAACGTCCATCAATAACGTCAGGCAAAAAATGACTTTTAATAACTGCACTGTTCCTCGCTTATTGCCTCAACATAAAAAAAGCAAAATTGGAATTTGCAGAAAAATATCAATTCGGGGAAAAAGAGTGGGAAAATTTGGTGTTCAGCGATGTAAAGAAATTTAATTTATATGGACCGGATGGATCAAATAGCTGTTAGCAGGATATAAGACGCAAAAATGCACACAGGAAATCGAGAAATTTTGGAGGGGACACTTGGATGATCTGGGCAGGTTTTACTCTTGCTGGAAAAACACCAGTGTGTTTTATTATACTTTCTTACGAGTAGTAACATCCCTGTTTTTAAATGGCCAGCACGGAGCACAGATCTCAATCCAATCGAGAATGTTTGGGGCCTACTTTCCCGAAGAGATTTGGGACCCGGAACTATTGCCGAAGAATGGAGCAAGTTGGATAATGATGTTTTAAAATCGCACATTACTTCAATGCCGAGACGACTGATGGAGGTCATTAAAAACAAGGAAGGAGCAACGCATTATTAACTACTCTTAATATCATGCAATAAACTACGTTTTTGTTAAAATTTAAACTTTGTCCTACTACTAATTTCCTGTGGAAGAATTTTACTTTATTTTCAATAATTAATTTAGAGTTTGTATCACAATTTTTTCAAATCAGTTGAGCATATGTGTTTTCAAAAATTTTGTTCCGCAGATTTCAAATATGTTATCTAAAGTGTCGTATTAGGCCACACTTTCGAAATATGGCCACTTGATATGGCCACCTGGAGTATCCGGAACATACGTTAAAATATTAAATTCCTTTGTCTCGTCCAAAAGCATTATGATTCCTTTTAGAACCATTCATACGTAGAATTTAAGAAGCATAGCAATGTGAAGAACTATGTACGGCTCTAAGTGAAAATTTCATGGTCTTCCGGAAGTTCCGGAACATTAGTAAAATTTAATAAACCAGCAATTCGAAACCAAAAAGATGAAGTGAATCTTAGAATTCTGCTATACAAGGTAGGTTTGATGCTTTTCGAAGAATACATGACTCGAAATTTTCATTTTGTCATTAGGGTGTTTCATTTCTAAATAGGGTGATCCAAAAAACGGCATCATAGAGAATGTATATTTCTCAAAGAATTATAACGTTTGAGCCATTGTACAGTGGGCAAAAATGAACCCAAATCTACATAGAATTGAAGGAATTGAAAAAGTTCACAGAGAATGACTGATTCTTTTATAAAAAATTCTCACAAACTAACAAACTGCGCTGAGATGTAGAGCTTAATTTCCCCCAATTCCCTAAATTGCAGCAAAACGAAGAGTTCTTCGAGTTCGACTATTCTTGGTCAATGAAAATCGTGTATGCACGAATATGCACTGAATACCGAAAACTGAGTACACAAGTTATTCACAATTTATTCGTCCACTTAGCGTTAATCGTTTATCAACACACAATACATTCGATTCTGATAATTTTCTTCCAATTTAATACGGAAAAGTTGCCACTGCTATGTACCTATGTTAATAATATCACGAAAAACATTAATCCCATCTGTGTACATATGTTAATTGTACCGATTTTAATCAAGAAAAAAATACAAAAAAGTTAACGCTCTTCACTACTACTTCCAAAAATGAAATAGATCATTTGACAGCACTTCACGTGTGTTGGGTAGCATGCATATAACCAAGACAAAATGAAAGGGTTTGTTTGTTGTTCTTCCAGGCGAATATTGACAACAAGAGACACCATAAGGTTGGACATAGAATGCTCTATGAATAATTGAACACGCACACTAGCGTTGATGTATACAAACAATCATTCATTAAATAAACATCATTTTGGCGATTTAATTCAGTAGTGTGTTGAATAATCTCTGAACTATTTTCAATCACTGCTTTTGTTAAGGCATTATTCACACAAATTTGGAGAAGTTATTAAGCTGTCGCCAAGTGCTTTTGGACACTGGCAATTGCATATGCTTAAGAAGCAAGTTTGTAGCAATGGAGTTCAGCTGAGAATTGTATAACTGCTGTTTAAGTGCTGCACACAACTTGAGGCTGATTACGAGAGTCAAAGTGACCTTTGTTTAAGCTAAGCGAGTTTTCTTTTTAAGGATAATATATTCTCTCCTTGTTAATTAAAAGTCATCATTAAGGTTATTAAAAAAGCTGTGTTGTCTTCTATAGAACTTTTGTTCGACTTTTTTAAATTCTCATAAAACTTTCTTTGGTTTTTTTGTATGATTTTCCATAAGATACAGACATTTTATACTTAGCATATTTAGTTTGATATTATTATACATGTACATTAACAGAAGCATTATGTAACATTTATTTATTAATATTTAATAGCGAGATTTGAACCATCGTCCTTCGTATCCTCAACTACGTGACATTCCCACTGCGCTATCCTAGAATTGAATGAAGTATAAACGAGTCATCTATATAAGTTATATTTTGAATAGTAGCAGAAATGATGCTTTAATTGAGCTACATTGATATTCTATGTACAGCGTTGTCTGTAAATAATCAACATCAGTGCACAATTAAACCTTCTAAATATTGTTAATAAACGTCGGAATTAGCAAGCTGTACACAAGCTTTGATATTGGATGTTCGGTTTTACTACATGCATTACTGACAAGGGCATGTTGAACAAGAGACGATTAAAGGATATGACAATGTTGTCTGCTGTTATTTGTTAACACTGCGCTGTTTTCTATTCGGATAGGCAATGTTATGATTTTCCTGTGAATTATTTTCTCCAAGCAGTTGACTATAATTTCTACTCTTGAAAACAGGTCAATACTTATTCACCGGCATCAAAATTAACAACTCATAAACGAGAATATAGGCATTCTATTATTTATATAATTATTTCAGTAATCCAGCTTAACTTGAAGTTGAAGAAGAAATATTTATCAACCAAAATTACGAACACTTCGGACGCTTTACTACGGCATTTAAACGACTTTTATTTTAATTGTAGTTTATTTTGATGACCATTGGTTTAAACCACAGCTATTATTCAGCTAAATATAAGGTTTAATTGGCAAAGCTAGTTAAAAGTCGTTTCATAAGAGGCATAAACTGTATTTCAACTAATTGTTCAGTGGTTGAACAAAAGTCAATTAAGACAGCTGTGTAAAGCTTTTGTATTATTTTTCTTCAGCTTAAAATTGAATCAGTTGAATAGTGATGTACATTACAGCTATTATTCAATTCAATATCAGGTTTTATAAGCTAGGCTATATAAACGATGTTTAAACTGATTTATAAACTGTTATTTATCTCTTTGTTAAACTGTGTAAATTTAGTTACATCCCGCATAAACAATAACCATAAGAAGTGCCTAACCACCAATTCGGGCTATCATCCCAACTGTAAGTGGTATGGTTACACCATCTATAATATCGTTCCTGAATGGTACATGTTTATTAGGGATATAAATACTAAAATAGCTATTACTAAGCATGTTATTCAAACAAAATGAAACACTTGAGTTAATGTTAATATTTTAATCGAGAACATGGTTATTCAGCTTTTATTTCAGCCAAATTTTTATTTAGCTACGAAAGTCGTAATTCAGCTTAATAAAGCATGTATGCTTATTTACTGCTTTCGTTTGTTTGTTGGGTATGCTATACAGTATGTGAGCAGTGCAAGCGTATTTAATTTATTGTGAAAATTAATCCCATAGTTTTCTAGTATTTTATCACGTATTCGTAGATTCTCGTGTGGCTAGTGTAATAAGTGAAGTGTGATTTTTATGGTTTGTGCAATGAACGCAATGAAAATGTGTGAGGATATAGTGCAATTAAAAAGAAAACTTGGAGTCTGGCTCGAGTATGTTCGCTAGTACGGTTAGATCAATATGAAGAATTTGTATTGCAAAGGTAAGAAATTGTGTTGAAAATCTAACTGCTCATTATTTTTACGAAATTTAGGTTACTTCGTCCATTTATTGTAGAAATTTAACATCTTTTTACGTTTGAAGTTAGATGGCTGCAGAATGTGATGAATATATGTACTACACAGACAAAAAGCAACATTGAATTTTCTGCGTTATCTAATGCACATAAAGGGAATGCTAGATTTGCAAGAATACTATGGGGTATTTCATGTAAATTTAACCCAGATAACGCTTTAATCCAGCCTGTTGCATGAAAGATTGCCAATATTGTTGTATGGCACATGAAAAGTTGCAAACAATTTCGTTGTTTACGCCTCCTTTAGCTTGAATTTAAACGAGGGGATATTTTACACGCATGTTAAAATTAATTATTTTTTTCTGTGTATGGTGAGAATAAGTGCCGCTTCCCTATTTTTCTAGCGTTTTAAGCATTGATAAGCACGATACATTTAACATTATCATTTGTCATAACAGGAAACTTGGTATCAGCCCACAAGGACAGCACTGGCAAAAGAATTTAGCTATGCAAGCAACCAAAACGGAGATTATACGATCGTAATGTGAACTATAAGGAAGCTGCGAGAGATGAATCTACACAACCATTACATCATCTTAAAACAGCTGAAGAAGAAAATCTTTTTACAGAGGAGCAGGATAAGTTAAAATCTAAAACCGCATAATGTGTTTCGTGTGTATAGTTGCAATCTTCTAGCAGTATGAAAAAAGAATAACGCACAATCAAGACGAATGGGGTGAGGTAAGGCTAAAATGGAGGAACACCAGCGTACAGCGGATTTGCGAATTGTCAAAACACAAAATTCGAACAGCGTTGCTGATATTATCGGAATACCCAGTCTTTAGACCAACCGCACCAATATGGTAATATCGGTAAATTGTTACCCAGTTTGACAACTCGACACCGCACCGGTGGTTGGTAACCGGGTTGGGAAATGACAATTTGCTCGCTTGGTAAGTAGCTGGTTCGTAAATTTGACAACGCGATCCAACCGAGCCGAGCTTTGCTGTTTGAAGAAAAATAAGCAAAACAAGTTGAAACGTTAAAACACCATCTGTCATCTGGAAGACTTCCATTTCAATTCGAGTGTTTCCGATTTGTTGTTTTTAAAATGTTAATTGCTAATTTCACGTTTATTGAGATATGTTGTGAAAAAATGAGTACATCAAAACTCCGTTGAAGGAATTGGACGCAACAAGAGAACGAACTGCTTTGCAGGGTTTGGCTGGATGTTTCCCAAGATCAAATTTTTGGGACAAATCAGAACGTCGAAAACCTGTACGGAAGAGTATACGAACTATACACTGCACGAAATATTTAGCGAAACGCAACCGGTGCGAGAATAAATTTGAGTCTTATTCTGTTACCTTTTTTGAACGACCGGTGCGAAAGTGGGTGGCTAAATCAAAATAGGAACGCTCTCTGTCATCAGAATATTAACCTGGTCCCAGATACAAACCCACCGGTGGGGATGGTCTTAGAAATCATCAAAGTTATCAGTTGGTACACATAGACTTCCAACAGCTGTTTCCCGATCACAATGATTTCTTGTATTGTACCTCAATGTCCATGGCAAACGAATTCCATAAACCATTGTTATGACCATTTGAATAAATTCCACAACAAGCTGTCTATACATGCGTGTAATCATGAAACCTGTACAAGGAGATTCAGTGAACGGTGTTCGTTTTTGCGTCATTTAAAAAAAAACACTCCATGAAAGATGAATCCATTGAAAGCATAATTGTTAGGAATGAATATAGGTATAATAAATGAATTTATCACAACAAATTCCGAAAATGTTCGATCCGAACCATGGGAGGAACGTATCTATATAATAAAAATGAGTTGAGGTTTCCTTTGTCACGATTTAACTCGCGAGCGGAAGGACCGATCGGCGTGAAATTTTGTATGCAGAGATTTTTGGGGCCGGAGAACAATCTTATGATGGTTTGAGACCCCTCCCTTCACTGAAAAGGGGGGCTCCCATACAAATGAAACACAAATTTCTACACAACTCGAGAACTAATCAAGCAAAAGAAACCAAATTTAGCATGTGTGAGTTTTTGAAGGCAAAAAAGGTTTTTATGGTAGCTTGAGAACCCTCCCCGTCATAAAAGGGGGGGCACCCATACAAATAAAACACAATACTCTGCATAACTCGGGAACTAATCAAGCAAACGGAACGAAATTTAGCATGTGGTGGTTTTTTAAGACAAAAAATGTTTCTATGTTGGTTTGAGACCCCTTCCCATCCTAAAAGGGGGGGGGGGCTCTGATACAAATGAAATACACTATTCTGAATGACTCGAGAACTAATCAAGCAAATGGAACCAAATTTAGTATGTGGTGGTTTTTGAAGACAAAAAATTGTTCTATGTTGATTTGAGACCCCTCCCCTTTCTGAAAGGGGGGGAACCTATTCAAATGAAACGGAAATCCTTGCATAACTCGAGAACTAATAAGAGAAAAGGAACCAAATTTCGCATGTGGAAGTTTTTGAAGGAGGGAAATGTTTCTATGGTGATTTGAGACTCTTCCGTCATATGAGGAGAAAGGGGGGAGGGGGTGCTCTCAAACAAATGGAACCCAAATTTCTGCATAACTCGAGAACTAATCCAGCAAATGGAATCAAATTTGGAATGGACGAGTTTTTTAAGGCATGAAATGTTTTTATGGTGGTTCAAATGGGAGGGGCCTCTAGAAAGGGGGGCTCTCATACAAATGAAACAAATTTCAACCAAACATGAGAACTATACCTACTGCTTTGCAAATTTGTATTCAGTGGTTTTTGGGTCCGGGAAAGCATCTTATGATAGTTCGAGAGCCCTCCCGCTTCTAGAAAGGGTGGGATCCCATGCAAATGAAACACAAATTCCTGCATAACTCGAGAACCAATCCAGCAAATGGAACCAAAATTGGTATGGGTGAGTTTTTGAAGGCAAGAAATGTTTTTGTGGTAATTTAAGACCTCTCCTCACTCTGAAAAGGGATACATACATACGAAACACAAATTTAAACCAAACATGAGAACTACCGCTAATCAAATTTGTATGCAGGGGTTTTCGGGTCCGGGAAAGGATCTTATTATAGTTCCACACCCCTCTCGCCTTTCGAAAGGGGGGCTTCCATGCATATGAAAAACTATTTTCTGCATAACTTCTACGGTGGTTTGAGACCCCAAGCAAAAGAAACCAAATTAAGCATGTGTGAGGTTTTTAAGGCAAGAAAGGTTTCTATGATGGTTTTAGATTCCTCTTCGCCCTGAAAAGGGGGGCTCCTATACAAATGAAATACAATATTCTGTATAACTCGAGAACTAATCAAGCAAATTGAACCAAATCTGATATGTGGAGGTTTTTGTAGATGAATACTGTTTCAATGCTAATTTGAGACCCCTCCCTTTTATGAAGGGGGGGGGCGGCTCCTATACAAATGAAACACAAATTTATGCATAACTCGAGAACTAATCAAGGAAATGGAACCAAATTTGGCATATGGAAGTTTTTGAATGAGAAAAATGTTTCTATGATGATTTGAGACCCCTCCGCCTTCTAAAAGTGGAGGGAGGGATCTCCCATATAAATGAAACACAAATTTTTGCATAACTCGAGAACTAATCCAGCAAATGGAACCAAATTTGGCATATGGAGGTTTTTGAAGGAGAGAAATGTTTTTATGGTCATTGAGACTCTTCCGCCTTCTGAAGGGAGGGGGGGCTCTTATACAAATGAAACACAAATTTCTGCATGATTCGAGAACTAATAAAACAAATTAAATCAAATTTGGCATGTGGAATTTTTTAAAGGAGAGACATATTCCTATGGTGGTTTAAGACCACTCTGCCCTTTTAATGAGGGGGGTCCCATAGAAATGAAACGCAATTTTCTGCATAACTCGAGAACTATTCAAGTAAATGATACCACATTTGGCATGTGAAGGTTATTGGAAACAGGATTTTTATTTATATTAAAATGGATTTCTGTCTGACTGTCTGTCTGACCGATCGGAGTGAATATATGTATGAAGGTATTTTTGGGGCTGGGGAAGGTTCTTATGATTGTTTGAGACCGCTTCCCCCTTCCGGCTCGCATACAAATGAAACACAAATTTCTGCATAGCTTGAGAACTAATCAAGCAAATGGAATCAAAAATGGTATGCAGGGTTTTTTGAATGCAAGAAATGTTTCTATGGTGAATTCAAACACAAATTTCAACCAATCCTGAGATTTATCCAGGTAACTAAGCCACAAACTGTGTATTGTCTGGGTAAGAAGAATGTTCTGATAGAAGTTTGAACTCCTTATTACTCAAAAAAAAACTCATTTAAAAAAAGCGTCAGTTCTATGTAATGTTCATTCATTTAGTTGCAGGCGTAGCAACGCTCGCACCGGGATCAGCTAGTACAAAATAATGATGATATGTGTTTGTCAGGATCAGAATCATAAAAGTTGGATGGTGCAATTGATTTGAATAATGTGTTGGAGAAAATGGAAAACAAGACTATTGATTTCAGTTGGAAATGGCTAAATATGATCTCTATGCCACGAGAAACTCTGTTTCGAAATAACTGGATTAATTTCTAAAGAAGACATGTTTGAAAATTTGAAAAATCCTGCTTATAACCATGCAACCTTAGGATTGGACAGCAATTTCTGCTAAAACCAAAAATGTGGAGAGAAAGTGTTGATAAGTCCGCAAGAGCGCGGCAGGTCGTGAAATTGAATAGAAGTCGTTGAAATTGAGCATAGGGCATGTTTGAAAGGCGGCATCCGAACGAGCAAACAAATCTCTTGCCTAGCTACTACAATCCGTGGTAGGCAAGGGGGAAAGATTCAATTTCACAACCTGCCGTGCTCATACGAACCCATCAATACTTTCTCTTCGCATCTTTGGTTCTAGCTGAAATTGCTGTCTACTCCTAGGGTTGCACGATGATAAGGATATTTCCAATTTTCAAACATTATAATTGATTACGTGCTTCATGCAACAAAAAAAAAACATTAATAGTTGAATATATAACAAGCAAATGTAGTAATGGGGAAAAAACGTACCTTGTGATATTGTGCTGACTTCGTACCATGCATGGTAATATCGCATATGTTACACTTATATAACCTGTGATAACTTCTGATATGGCTAACTACCGTTATTCGATTGGTAAACTCAGTGCCACAATGGGGGCATTTCAAAGGATTCTGGACTATTTCCTGCAAACTTTTCGCCAAGATGTCTTCTCTAGCCATGTTGCTATCTGAACTGTTGACATTAATCAATTCTGCACCTGAATGTTTATTTGAACACCTTGTCGAGAAAATCCGATGCATCCGTCTCATATGTCCAGTAAGACGTCTTTTCATGTGGAATTTTGCTGGACATATATCACACGAGAATTTTTTTTTCTCGCATTCTGCCAAATGAGAAGGCAATGTATATGTTGAGAATAATCTCGGGCAATGAGGACACTTTTGATTCCGGTCTCCTTTCCGTCTCTGTTTGAGAAACAAAAGCATTTAACATGTAGAGTTGAAATATAATCGAAAAATCTAATACTGTAGGGTACTCAGCTAAAGCCAAAGCCATCTTTAAACCTTCATTGAAGTCTGGGTTAGAACGATGGATCCGTTTGATGTGTCCAGTAAGAAGACTTTTAACTCGGAATTTTGCTGGACATATTCCACACGGATATCTTTTATTCTCACAGAATGCCAAATGCGATGGAAATGTACATGCTGAGAGTATTCTCGGACAATGAGGGCACTTTTGCTTCCGTTCGCTTTTGCGTCTCTGTTTGGGAAACAAAAGAATGGATTAATTGAAATATAATTAAAGACAGTCGAATACTTTAGAACAACCAGCAGCTTCACTCAATGCTTTCGCACAATCTTCACTAGCAAACCGCAATTTAGGAGACCGTACTTCCTTTTCTACATCTTCAACAGTTTCAAGTGCTTTCATCTCCAAATCATTTATATCCGATTCGGCAGTCACATGCGATTTTTCGCTCATCTCAGCATTTTCACTTAAAGCTGGTAACTCAACATTAGTTTCCTGTAATGTGTTGTTCTGCTTATCCTTCGAGAGATTTAAATGAACAGGATCCGAAATAACTTCTTCCGTGGTATGACAACTGGCCGTACAATTACTCAAAACGTGATCATTTCTTAGCTGTTCGTTTCGAAAATATTCTCCACATGCAGAACACTTCAGAGCTAAACCGCCATGAACTTCCTGCAATTAGAATGAAGTATTTTATATGAATAATGTTAAGTTAGTTTGTATTGAACTCATCTCTTACATGGACGTGCTTCAAGTAGAAACTCTCCGAATACGCACGTTGATCATTGCACAGTTCGCATTGATGTAGCTTTTGCCTTGTTTTCAGCTCGTGATAGTTGAATTCTTTACTTTCGTCTGCAATCTGTTAACGGAAACAATTTATGTATGGATTCATAGAGAGCTGATTTCGAATGAATAAATTGGCTCCTTATACCTCATGTAAGTCCAGATGATTCCACAGTCCCTCCTTGCTCATGAAGTCTTCATTGCAATGAGTACATCGAAAAACCAACCGTAACACACATATTTCCTGGTGCGATGCGATGTGACCCTCTGGGTGCTCCTCAAGACATATTCCATATTGCATCGTCTTTCTTCCAGAATCTTGCATCATACTTTAATATGCTGGAACTCGGAGAAGAAATAACGTGTAAAATAAAATCAGAAATTGTTTAGTTTTCATTTTGCCTGCGCTGTAATGAAGTCACAGAGAACAGACATCTAAGCTGGAGTGGCCACCGTGTGTAAATATCTGTAACTGCCATTATAAAATTACATCTTCTTCCCGTTAGTTTTGGTGAATCGTATATTGATGGCGCCACTTGCCCAACTTGAGATTTGATAGCTTGTAAATTTTAGTTTGGTGAAACCTAGACTAGGCAGCGTTGTTTTTCCAACGGTTTGTTTTTGAAAGTTTACACAGTAAATTGGGGAAAAAATGTTCGAGCCTGGATGTCTGTTCTCTGTGATAAAATCCATCAGGAATGGAATGTTTTCAATTAACCGTTGCTTATGTCTTGACAATATTTAACATTTATTTAATCAACCAGTAATCTCCTTTAGCATGTCAACTTATTGCTTTTACAATTAGTTTATTTCTTGCTTTCAACTTAGTGTTCTAAATGCACTTCCACAGTTAGTAATTAATAGCTTTTCGATACCAGGTACCAGTTTTGCATTAGTATGATTGTGTGGTATAATACCACCGACAATAACTACTTAAAATACTTAAGTACAATCCCGTCCTTTACAACAGCTTGCCTAAGGAAGATGAAACAACAGAGAATTTAGAAAGTTCACAACATTTGTGCGGCCCTAAAGCTTACCTAATGATGCAAAATCCAAAGGCTTTATGTCTACCTACTAAACGTACAATAAAACGATGGATAAAGAAAATTCGTATTGGCCCAGGAATCAATAAAACATATTTTTTTAGGGTATCTAGATGGAGCTGCGTGACAGCTTGGTTGTCAAGACTAGACCCTTTCTCAACGTCACCGCTTGAGCCGCTTAAGCACTAGTTGAAGTATTTAATATTGGACCGCAGTATTTTTCCAAATTTCCAATTTCAATTTTCCCGCGATGATGTTTTGCAGTCCTAAAGTCGTAAAATGGAAGTTCCAATTAATACCTAAAATTAAGCCCCCAGTGCTGAAGTCATCTCCAGGCCGTATGAAGTAGTAATACAGAGAACAGACATCCAAGCTGGAGTGGCCTCCGTGTGTAAATTTCACCAGCGTAGTTGGCTATCCATATGTAGTCCGAGGTTTTTAACATGAATGCAGAGTTATTGTGGAGTAATGGAGCCGTTTTTACTGAAAACAATGGCCTGTGTTTTTCTCGGGTTCGGTACAAGACAGTTCTGCTTGGCCCAGTCCACCACCTCGATTCGATCCTTGGTAATTATTCGTACCAGTTGATCAATTTTGCTAACGGGGCCAGATAGATAGATTTGAAGGTCGTCTGCATACAGCTGCCACTCACGCCGGTTTTATTTGTAACTCGTGTCGGATTGAGGTTTGCACTGACACAAAGTTCAGGAATCGCAGGTTGGAACTACTTCCAACCTAGGTTCAAACACGAATTTGATATAAGACAAGCACACCGAAGATCAACACACAAAAAGCCGACCCAATCCTTGATACCTGATCCAGGTTGGTACTGAATGAAAAACGAATTCGCATAACATATAACAATTATAAACCAATTCAATCACAATGTTTCAAAATACGAACCGGCCACAATCTGCGATAAATCTTTTTTAAACTCTGGAATTTGCTTATAGAGAATAGCTTTTGTAAACTAATCTGTTTACTGATATTTTGTGGAATGACAACAATAACAAACACGCTAGTTGTAAGAACTCTAAATTGAGTGAAAAATCTTAAAACTATAGACATTGTCAATTGGTAGACTGGACAATGACTGTCTACACGGTAATCTCAATTTACGCTATTATGACAATAATGTTGACAAAGATTTTTCATTCAAATGGCTCAGGTAGTACCAGCAAATCGGCGCCAAGCTTCTTGATTCGTCTCAAATAATGTAGGGTATCCCCGAAATTTAAAAAATCCCCTGGATTTGGGCAATAATAAGGCAAAGTTTGTATTTTTTTTTTGTGGGAGATTGAAAAGGCGTACGAACTTTCGGTTTTGACGAATAAATTTGATGTAGAAGGAGATCTTCGCTCATCACCATGAGGCACCGAGAGTGAACAACAATGTTTTTGGCTAGAACTAAAGATATGAAGAGAAAGTTTTGATAGTTCCGCTAGTGTGCGGCAGGCTTGGAAATTTAACAGATGTTTTATGAAAATTGAGCGAAAAGGGCATGTGTACAGTGGTACTCGAACCAACGACATTTTTGCCTAACATCCCACTGCGGGGTAGGTCGAAGCACGGACTATGTCCGCCACTTCAACAGGCAAAAATGTCCGGTTGGAAGACGCTCATTTGGGTTTGTTTTGATTCGCACCGACTGACGATCACTAAAGTTTTTCTCGTCGTCTCCAACGTAGAGACCTCGGAGAGAAACACCGTGAAGCGGTGCGATACTGGTCCCCACCAGTATAATTAATGGTTACCACCATTTATGGTTTTACATACATTTCCAAGCCTGCCGCACACTAGCGGAACTATCAAAACTTTCTCTTCATATCTTTAATTCTAGCCAAAAACATTGTTGTTCACTCTCGGTGCCTCATGGTGATGAGCGAACATCTCCTTCTACATCATAATCGTTACTCCTCGCACGGAGAATATATAACATAACAATTAATGTATGAATAAATTTGGTTATTATTAAAGATTTCAAAGAGATAAAAAAATTGTGAAAATTCAAAATCGCGGCTACAAAATGGTGATTTCTCGGAACCATGTTTTTCAATCTAACTTCAAGCCCCGGGCTTGATCTATTAATCCGATTCCCTCCATCAAATAACTGTTTGAAAGGTTATAGTTTTTTGTACGATGTGTTTTTTGTTTCTCACAATTTACCCAATTTCCGTAAAAATTGGAACAACTCATATTAAGTTGTTCCAATTTTTACGAAAATTGAGTAATTTTTCCGTGAGAAAAAAAGGGACAGTAATACAAATGAAAGAGAGGCTGACTTGAGCGTGTATGGAACGAAATGTCACGGAATAATCGAGCGGAATATTTTTCCGAAAGTAAAAGTGGCAGCTCCTATTAGTTTGCGTGGAAACTTTACAAATTTCAATTTTGGTTTTCTTTCTTTTTAGGTGGATACTGGTCCAGACATTTCTTTTCGATTCTTTACTTTTCCGTTTCAGTAAGCGGAATTCAACATGGGTTTGTTATGCCTTGTTCAAACTTCGGAGTTATAACATGTTATAACGGTTGTCAAATAATTTCAACAAGAAATTCGTCATCAAGATAGGCTTATAACATGTTATAACAGCTCAATCTGGCCAGCGTTTTATAGAAAAATAAATTTATTTCGAACACGATATCGACCTGTACACGGGAATTAATCCACTCATATTTATGATATTTATTTGCAAAAATTCATAGAAAATTCCACATAACACTGATGTGTTCACACACATCACACAAACAGCACCCTTTGAGAAACACAAATAAAATGTACACTCAGCGAAATAAAATATCGATATTCATAAGATTACACTATCATTATTTGCTACAAGAAATCAAAATGAAAAGTATGTGTGGCCATATATAGTGTATCCTAGAGGGTTTGAGCTGTTTAGTGGAATACCTGTAACTAGAAATGTTGAAGAAAAGTTAGTATTTTCCATTTAATTCCAACTAACTAATAGTCGAGTTATTAGAGCATCAGTAACGTCGGGCAATAGTAGCGCTGCAGCGCACTCATTTTAGTTTAGCCACCCTTCTCCACATCGGTCGTTGCTATAGCGGTGATCAATTTAGTTACCCTATTCCGTACCGGCACACACATGCACACACACTCTCACACACATGTACACACACGCACACACTCTGAGAAAAATTCTATCGTTATACCGACAATTAAATCATGATCAAGGTGACTATTGCATAGAATGGTTACAATAACCATGAAAATGGGCGAATTCACCACGTGCATAGCATTCTTGACTATGATCATGGTAACAAGGACTATTCCGACATTATGGCAAATGTTGTATCAACTATTTTTAATGGTATTTTCAACCATGATCATAGTCGGTTCAAAATCACTATGCTGCAATAGTCATCCTAACCCCCAATAATGGTAAAATTGACTATCAAATTCCTCTCTGTGCATACTTACACTCACACATTCACATATTCATGGTTTGTAAATAGATTTAAATTGAACCAAATGGTCAAAACAAGTATGTACGATTAAAAGAATTTCCCCCCTGAACAACAAACGTTACGGGAGCTAAAACTCTACTGATATCAAAAATATAAAAAGTAAAAAGTACTTAGCTGAATTCCATTTCATTACATTAAGTGTGAGATCCAAAAACAAAACCCGATCAAGTAACTAGCATCGAGCAATGGCCATAACCTCCAAGTTGAAGACTGAAGACACGGGTATCGTTTATCGCACATTTTTTTTTCATAAGCCGACTAGAAGCACAGAATTAAGTTCAGTTGATAAATAGGGTATGTGTCCCTTAACTTAGCCTATTATGCAATGATCGATTACATTTTTCATTATAACTTGTAAAGTTTTTAAGCTGTAAGCGAGATTTAACTAGTTAGACGCTTGCTAAGATAAGTTTGTTAAGACATTTAGTAGTATGTATCACGAAAAGTTACACAACTCTTTTTATAAAGTCAAAAACTTTCGAGGGATATGGATTTAATGTCGGTGTATAGGCACCAAATTGGGTCTGTTCATGGATGTAACTTCATCCCATTCGATGGATTTATCACAGAATGCAGTCTTTGTACGGTTTTTTTTTTCCTATTATTTTATGAATTAAGACATTGTTAGCTGTATTCAATTTCCTTAATACAACATTTTACAAAACAAACTTAATAAAACTGCCTCGAAACACTAAAGTAATGTTCATATATGATTCATCAGCCATTCAATAATGAAAACATTATAATTCACTATACAGGGCTTTTATCACTTCGATTTGTGTTCAGATGAGCCACTTGAATGTAAGCAACCGCAAATTCATGCATTTCCACTTGAAATTTTACCAATAACAACCTTTTTACTACGTTATTGATACAACAGGCCATAGTTGGGAACATACAAAAAAATATGTCCCCAACATTGGGTCTACGTTCACCCCACTTCGTTCAGCGAAAGAAGAAAGTTCGTTCGATCCAGCGCTCCGTTATTTGGAAGATTTATTCGAGTGCTAACCTTGGAAATAACTAGTTTTTTTTTCTCAAAATATACTCACCTCAGTGAGTAGAGCAAAAGTGAGTCTTTTTTTCTAAGAAGGCAGTGTGGTTTTCCAGTGAAATAGGAAAATCAAGCAGTGCTTGCTGGCGAATTATCTTCCCGCTTATTTTCGCTTCATCTCCGCGTGGTGACGCTAACCAGCGATACACCACTACACCGCCAACGGTCATCCGACAGCGTTGAGCGAGTGCACCCGAAGGCGATCGTTTCAGCGCACCGCTCCCCGCTCCCCGCATAGAAGTGCGACGGTCACGCATACGGTGCGTCAGCAGCAGTAGCAGCAGCAGCAGCAGCAGCAGCAAAAGATCAGTAATATTAGTTAAGTTTTTTTTTCCCCCGTCCCTCATTCCACTAGCGTTTAGCTTTAATTTGTGTGTTCCTTGTTTGTGTCTGTGTGTGATTTAAATTGTTGGCAAGTAAGGCAAATCGTGCATGTGGAAGAGGTTTCTTCGACATGGACGGTTTGTATGAAAAAGAGCCTTGCCACCCGATGATGAGGTGGCACAAACAAATTTCCGACCGCGATCGTATCCAATTGACTCGGTCGGTCCATGGGTTGTCTACTTTCAGCCCAAAATGAAACCTTTGAACGTGTACCAAATCACTACTGATCTGACGAAGCGATTTTCAGCCGTGACAGAGATCACGAAAGTAAAATTTAATAAACTCCGTGTTGTCGTCTCTAACCTGATACAGGCTAATGAGATTGCTGCTTCCCAGCATTTTACACTCGAATATCGAGTTTATATTCCAGCTCGTGATGTGGAGATTGTAGGAGTGGTCACAGAGGCGAGTCTGTGCCCTGAAATTTTGAAGAAGCGGGCGGTTGGCCGATTCAAGAACCCTCTGCTCCCCCAGTTCAGATACTGGAAGTGACAAAATTAGTGAAAATATCGCATAGCGAGGGTAAGAAAAAAGTTACCCCACAGACTCGTTTCGGGTAACCTTTTCTGGCTCTGCCCTTCCTCAGTTCTTAGAACTGGATAAACTTCGGCTACCTGTGCGGTTGTTTGTACCCCGGGTAATGATTTGCCAAAACTGCCAGCAGATGGGGCATACGGCCTCCCATTGCGGCAATAAGACACGCTGCTCAACTTGCGGGGAGAAACATGAGGCTGGTCCCTGCGCAGATAATACACTAAAATGCGTTTTCTGCAAGGGAACTCCTCCTCATGCTCTCTCGTCGTGCCCGGCGTATAAACAACGCGGGAGAAAAATTGGAACGTTCTCTGAAACAACGTTCAAGGCAATCTTTGCAGAAATGCTTAGAAAGCTTCGCCACCCGATACCAATACAAATCCTTTCGCTGCTCTTTCAGATGACGAGTCTGATTCGGATTTGGTTGAGGAGGGGACATCTTTAGTTTTCCGGGAGGTGCTCCACGGAAGCGAAGACGCATTCGAGCTGTGAAAGCAGCTGAACAGAAGCCTCAAATTAACATGCCCAATACAAAGAGCAGAGAAAAGAAGGATAATCCGAATCCTCCTGGTTTTCGTAGTGCCAACTACACACAGGATTTCCCATCTCTCCCGGGGACATCTAAATCCCCTGATGCCCCGATTTTAAGAACAGAAGCCCCCCCTTCATCTGGGCTGTTCTCGTTCGATGATATTGTGGAAGGTATGTTGAAGTACCTCGAAATGTCTGACCCTCTTAAAAGCATTGTTATGGCAATGCTTCCCACTGTAAAAACTTTTTTGAAGAAACTAACATTAAAGTGGCCCATCCTTGCAGCTATCATTTCCTTCGATGGATAATTCGCCAAAAGAGGTCGGGGATTTGATCACTGTTCTGCAGTGGAATTGTCGAAGTCTTATTCCTAAATTGGAATCATTCAAATTTTTAGCTCACAATATCGGTTGTGATGCATTTGCTCTTTGTGAAACATGGCTTTCAGCCGAAATCGATCTTCCGATTAACGATTTCAACATTATTCGGCTTGATCGTGAGGATTCACGTGGAGGAGGAGTACTTTTGGGGATCAAAAAGTGCTACTCCTTCTATAGAGTGAATTTTCCTCCAATTCCAGGTATTGAAGTTGTCGCATGTCAGGCTGTTATTAAAAATAAAAGCCTTTGCATTGCTTCCGTGTACATTCCTCCTAGAGCACCAATTAACCGAAAACAACTTTCAGATATTTGTTCGGTTCTGCCTGCTCCGCGGTTGGTCATGGGAGATTTTAACTCTCACGGTACAGGCTGGGGAGAACTGTACGATGACAACCGGTCGTCTTTGATATATGACCTCTGTGACAACTTCAATATGACAGTTCTCAACAATGGAGAAGTTACACGCTTGGCTGGTCCATCCTCACTTGGTAGTAGGTTAGACCTCACACTTTGCTCGAATTCATTATCGTTGGACTGCACGTGGAATGTGATCCAGGATCCCCACGGTAGTGATCATTTGCCTATAAAAATTTCGGTTGCCACCGGGCTCACTCCACCGGCATCCATCAACGTCACGTATGATCTAACTCGTAATATCGATTGGACAAGGTTCAAGACAGCAGTAGATGAAGCCTTATCAACGGTAGAAGGGCTTCCACCGCTGGAGGAACATAACTTCCTCTCCAACCTGATTTTGGAAAGCGCGCTTCAAGCTCAAACTCGACCAGTTCCAGGGACGTCATTTCGCAGGAAACCTCCTTCCCCATGGTGGGATCAGCAATGCACCGAGGTTTACCGCAAAAAGTCTGACGCGTTCAAAGTTTTTCGTAGACGTGGAACACCTGAGCACTTTGAAAGGTACACGGCTCTCGAACGAGAATTTAAGAGCCTCATCAAGGCCAAGAAACGCGGTTACTGGCGACAATTCGTGGACGGATTATCGCGCGAAACGTCGATGAGTACCCTTTGGAATACGGCGCGAAGATTGCGTAACCGAACTACGAACAACGAGAGCGAGGAGTACTCGGACCAATGGATCCTCAAGTTCGCGCGAAAAGTTTGTCCAGATTCTGTGCCAGCACAAATGTTTCCTCGCGAAACAACGAATTCGATAGATGAGATTAGCCAACCCTTTTCAATGGTAGAACTCTCTCTCGCACTCCTTTCGTGTGGCAATACGGCTCCAGGAGCTGACAGGATCAAGTTCAACTTGCTCAAGAACCTCCCAGACGTCGCGAAGAGGCGCATGTTGAACTTGTTTAATCAGTGTCTGGAACTCAACATTGTACCGGATGATTGGAGACGGGTGAGAGTTATTGCCATTCAAAAACCTGGTAAACCCGCGTCCGACCACAACTCCTATCGACCCATCGCGATGTTATCTTGCATTCGCAAGTTGTTGGAGAAAATGATCCTTTTCCGTCTGGACAAATGGGTTGAGACGAATAACCTGCTTTCAGATACTCAATATGGTTTCCGTAGGGGTAAGGGAACGAACGACTGTCTCGCGTTGCTTTCCACAGATATTCAGTTAGCTTTTGCTAAAAAAGAGCAAATGGCTTCTGTATTCTTGGATATCAAGGGGGCTTTTGATTCAGTATCTGTTGAAGTTCTCTCAGATAAACTCCATGCTTGTGGTTTTCCACCATTAATGAACAATTTTTTGTACAATTTGCTGTCAGAGAAACATATGAGCTTTTCTCATGGAAACTCTACAGCTTTTCGATTTAGCTACATGGGTCTCCCCCAGGGATCATGTTTAAGCCCTCTTTTATATAATTTTTATGTCAAAGACATTGACGGTTGTCTAGGTGACAACTGTACGTTGAGACAACTTGCAGATGACGGCGTAGTGTCTGTCACGGGACCCAATATGGTCGATCTACAAGGACCCTTGCAGGATACCTTAGACAATTTGTCTACTTGGGCTCTAGAGCTAGGTATCGAATTCTCTACGGAGAAAACTGAGTTGGTAGTTTTTCTAAGAAGCATAACCCTGCACAACCGAAACTTCAAATTTTGGGTACACCGATAACTCATTCCATGTCATTTAAATATCTTGGGGTCTGGTTCGATTCAAAGTGCACCTGGAGATCTCACATTGAGTACCTGAAGCGAAAATGCCAGCAAAGGTCAATTTTTTCTGCACAATTACCGGGACCTGGTGGGGAGCGCATCCGCAAGATCTTCTAACGTTGTACCGGACAACGATTTTGTCGGTTATGGAATACGGTAGTTTTTGTTTTCAGTCAGCGGCTCGGTCGCACATCATTAAACTGGAACGTATTCAGTATCGGTGTCTTCGTATCGCGTTAGGTTGCATGCACTCGACTCACACCATGAGTCTTGAAGTGCTGGCTGGCATGTTGCCACTCTCAGATCGGTTTACAGAGTTATCTCTCCGGCTCCTCACCAGGTGTGAAGTTATGAACCCCCAGGTGATCGAAAATTTTGAGAAGCTCCTAGAGTTGAATCCTCAAACCCGCTTCATGAGCGGGGACACAGGAACACAGGATGTCAGCCCTTCGCTTAATATTCCCAATTGTGTTTGCTTCTCCGACTTCGGAAATTCGGTTCATTTTGATTTATCCATGAAACAGGAGCTTCATGGAATCCCAGAGCATCATCGTCCTATGATTGCTCCGGTGATATTTGCTGCAAAGTTTGGCCTAGTTGATTCCACCAAAACGTTTTTCACAGACGGGTCTTTGATAGAAGACTCCGCTGGCTTTGGTGTATACAATGAAAATTATAGCGTCGCTCGTAAACTTCAAGCACCTTGTTCTGTTTTTGTCGCGGAATTGGCAGCAATTTATTTTTCTTTAGAAACTGTTGCCTCTTTTACACCGGATCAATACTTCATTTTCACGGATAGTCTTAGTTCTATAGAGGCTATTCGCTCCTTGAGGCCGGTAAAGCACCCCTCCTATTTTCTTATGAAAATACGAGGTCTTCTAAGTGCTTTATCTTCACGTTCTTTTATTATCACCTTTGTGTGGGTCCCTTCTCATTGTTCGATTCCTGACAATGAGAAAGCGGACTCGCTTGCAAGGGTGGGCGCTATGGAAGGCGATATTTATGATCGACAAATCGCCTTCAACGAATTTTTCCATATTTTTCGTCAGATATCACTCGATAGCTGGCAGTATAAATGGAGTAGAGGAGACTTGGGGCGATGGCTACATTCTATCACTCCAAAGGTGTCTAAGAAATGTTGGTTCAGGGGATTGGATGTGGGTCGAGACTTCATTCGTGTGATGTCTCGCCTCATGTCCAATCATTATTCTTTAAACGCTCATTTGTTCCGTGTTGGGCTGGGAGACAGCAATCTCTGTGAATGCGGACAAGGTTACCAGGACGCAGATCACGTTATTTGGTTTTGTGCTGAGCATCGTGGAGTCAGATCTGGGCTGTATGATTCCCTTCGGGCTCGAGGTAGACAACCCAATGTACCGATTCGAGATATTTTGGCTGCGCGCGATCTGGAGTTTATGAAACTCATTTATGTGTTTTTGACTAACATTAGCCTTAGATTGTAATTTGATTAACTTACTTGTTTAGGTTAAATTTGTGAGGAATGTGTGCGCCAGTGTGTGAGTGTGGTTGTGTGTGTGTGTGTGAGTGTGATTGTGTGTGTGAGTGAGTTATCCTTTTTTTTTTAATTAAAAACGTTCAATTAAAAAAATGTTATTTGAAGTTCTAGATATAAGAAAACCATTGTTCCTTATGCTTTGTTCAAAATTTCCACCCCAATTTTCCCATCCTTAAAATTGTTATTCCTATTAACCTCGAGACGACCGCGAGTAATCGGTTCTATCCCCTTAACCTTAGTTCTAAGATAACTGATGTATATAAACATGAAAACTTGGCTCTGTAAAGTTGATTCGATTGAGCCTGTACAAATAAATGAATTCGTAAAAAAACATTGGGTCTACGATTTTCTTGTAAAATCTTTGTTATTTTAGCTATGTGAACAGTTAGCTTGTAGCGTGTAACTATTTTCTGTACATCCAGACTGCATTACTCGCTTTATTGATTAAATTAAGCCAAATTTAGATCACTTGAAGATCGTGTAGGTCATCTGTTCAGCTTAACCAGTGAAATCATGATGCCCCAAAAGTTCAAGAAATCGAAAATTACGCGGAAGTGAACAACTATAAATTGATTAATATTGTCTCAATTGCTTCGTATTACATTGGTCATCCTGAAAGCAACATGATTTTGTTGTTAATCGCTTAATTAATGACACATTTGGTACATAGGCCGAATGAAGGAGCTAGGCTAACATTACATCCCCTTACCCTACGTCGAAACATTGTCGAAAAACTCCACATGCTAGATTTCATAGAAACGATTGCTCCACATCACAGGGTATTGAGCAAGGCACACACAATCGCAGCAAGGACACCGTTAGGGCAACGCACAAAGTATGATGATTGGTACTCCCGTAACAATCAACGGGAGCAAACTCCGAAGAGCACTCCACAACAAAATGAAAAAAAAAAACATATAAAACAAAACTCAAAACGGAGCAAAAATGACAAGAGATTTTTTTTTTCAGGTCTCGCTTCGTGCCCCGCACACTACGATCTACTCAACCAAAGGGGAGTGATAAAAAGTTAAAAGTCACTTTGCAAATTGAATAATTATAAGTTCAATCCTCCAAATGTTTATTAAAGTGATTATTTTTCTAGGTTTATAACAAAGTGTAAAACTTGGGGAAAATGCAGAATTTGTTGTTTTTTTTTTTATTTGTAATTCTGCACGTTTGAAAACTTCAACAGATATTTTCTCAAAAATGACCATGGAACTGATTAAAGGCTCTTAGAGACTAAAGCTCACAAACAAAAGACACCACTCTTTGAGTACCGCTAAGAAATTCGTCATCCGGGCTCCATTTATTCGTTTATCGTTATTTCCGAGCCTCACTCCCATTCACAGTGGGAGTACCCTTAAACAACACCGAGTTATAAGCATAACTGACCCATTTACATAGAGAATCCCATAGAGCATGGAACAATAATGCGTATAACGGCAGTTTAGGAGTCCACAAAAACACTTCTCTGTGTAGCTAATTTTCTTCTTTGTGTAACATGTAAAAATAAGATTTCTGATTGCAGTTAAAAATGGACTCCGACAAAAACAGAAAAAGTGTGATAAAAGTGCACGTTAACGTCAAATCGTTTCCTGTCTTCAGTGAACTTATACCTTTCAGCATAAAGGAAAACAACAAAACGATTTGACGTAAACGTGTACTTTTATCACACTTTAAAATGCGCAAAAAACACTTCGAGAGTTCAATCACAATTGCAACCAGCAATATGTAATTCATTTTATTTACATAAAAGTACTGTAAAAAAAAGTGCTAGTAAAGGAGAATATAATATGTCATTTTGCATGGCACAACGACTATTTTAAACTTTAGCAACGCACAGTAGATAATGAATATGGATTTGAAGTTAGTTAAACCAGGAAATTGCTATCACCGGTGGGAGGATTAGGCGCTGAGCTAAACTTACAACCAAGAAGGAGCTCTATAATAGAGCTACCGATAGTAACTCCCGCTGCGGTACTCCACCCCTTTAACCACACAACGAGGGTTATGCCGAGAGTTGAAGTGACGTGTGTCACTTGGTGAAGTAAGAAAAGTCACCTGCTTGACTTTCCATCTGATTAACCCAGAAGAGTCACGTCACTGCAGGTGACTCTCCTCACTTCACCAAGTGACACACGCCACTTCGATTCTCGGAATAACCCTCAACTAGAGTCCCTATACATAGAGTCACGCAAAGAGTGAAACCAAATCTACCTATCGGAGCTACCTATCGAGCATCCCATCTGAATTATACACGCACGCAAAATGAGAACTAATCGAAATAATTGTTGCATGTTCTTCTTGTCGTGACTCTTTCTAGGGACTCTACCCTCAACCTGTTAATCAACAACGCTGCTTCAATCAGTGCCTAATCAGACAAACCTTACAAACAAAAAACTGGTTGATACTGGTCGAAATTGTGAGGATTGATTTCTCCTAGTTATCCTAGCTATATTATCTGCCTATTACTTTTCTTGCATCATTGTTTCTTCTACTTGGATTTCCATTTTGAGTGTTATTTGCTCATCTTGAGGTAAAGTAGAATTCGTATGGGCTTTCCTCACATCGTGCTTAGAATGCTCGCTATTATCTGGATGCTGTTGAAGACAAACAAAAAAAGATTAGCAATACTCCGTTGGATAAGTTTGAAGCATAATACAATTTAAATGGAAATCAAACAAACCTCAGGAGATTTGTTCTCCATGTGAACTTCCGACAAATGTATGGCTAATGCTTTCTCCCCGTAAAACTCTTTGCCACAGTCGGAACATTTTATTGCGGGTAAGTTATTTTCAACTGGGCTCATACACTTGTTCTCCAAGGCATTGGTAGATTTAGAACCATTGCCATTCGAGTCCTCACAACACAATTTCACATGTTGTTCAAGGGACAGCATCGTCTGGTACGACTTACCGCAAACGTCACAGGGATAATTCTTCTTTTCACAATGCTTTACGTGCGTATTATAATGTCGTTTTGTAAGACACGTCTTTGAACATTTCTGGCAACTATACTTTATGTTCGCGTGAAACTGTTTCTGTAATAAACAATAAATTAAACAATGATACGTATAATGTGTGCAAATCAACAAACTTTATGACTATATATCCGATTAAGATTAGGCACAGTAGTTCCGCAGATATCACATGGTGTTGGTACATGATGGTTAAGAACGTGTTCCGTTACGGCGGCATAATCAGAGTATTTTAGTGAACAGTAAGAACACTTCATAGAGCGTACTCCTTTGGCTGGATTCACCACCACCTCTTTTCGGGAATTTTCATTGTTTGGTTTTTGACCAGGTCTTGGAACATCATTCGACGAACTACTGGTGGCTATTTGTGAGGTTGACTGTCCAGTGCATTCGCATGGCATTGCTGTTGTTTCCTCTACCTCTGTTTCCATTTGCGTGTCGAGATGGTCGCTATTGGTTTGATTTTGTTCGGGGTTTCTCGTGTGATTCCGGCCACCATCACACCTACTTATATGATTTTCGAATGGTTGTTTGAAAAGAAATTGCGCCGAACATTCGTTACACTCGAACGACGGTACCATGTGATTTGTTTGCTGCAATTGATGGATTGATAGAAACATGCGTTAGAGGATACGTGCGAAAGCTAATATTAATGACAATCCAGAATCTATTTTAATCTATTTCTGTACTTTGATATTGATTAGAAGCAGTCAGCTGAGGAATGGGACTCCCATGTTGAATGTATATGGGGAAAATCAGATCAGTAAATTCATCTTATGTATTGATATATCGTATACATTATAGAAAGCTTATGAGAAAGGACAAATCCCTTAAAAGATGAACAAATGTATGAAGTTATCTAATCGGCTAATCTAAGAAAAGTGAGATTGTTTTACAATAGGTATACATCAAAAGCAAAGTCTATAATCAAATAATTATAGGTGGGTTATATCAGGGATATATCCGCGAGATTCTCGTAGGACCACGTAGGTGTATAGTAATAATGGTTTTATTCAAATAATAAATACATACCATAACACATATGGTTAATAATTATTGAACTACACGCTAAGATAAGATTACCGAAAATACGGTTTTTCATTTTACCGAAACTTAGGTTTTGGTAGCAAAACCTAAAGTATCGGTATAATTTACCGAAACAAAACGTTTGATTTTACTTAATGTTTCAGTAAAGTGGATTTACAGATTTTATCGTTATATTTTACCTAAATTTGGTTAAAAATTCTCTCATTGAGCTGTTAGCAGTTTCGGTAAAAAATACCGCACAAAAATAAGTAATTAATCATGTTTTTCCCGGTTTTCCAGCAATAATCCATGTTTACCGATAATTTCAGTATGTGCACTTTTGTGCGATTTTCGGTATTTTTTACCGAATTTTCAGTTTTCTTGTCTTAGCGTGTAGGTAATTTGAGTATTTGGTACATATGAAGTTGTATAATCTATTAACTCTTTCTGGACTTTTTTTTTGTTTCCTCGCGCTTTCGCTTGCGAGACTTCGCAACGTATTTCGATTGCTTTTGCTGAGACATTTTTTTAAGAAGTACACTCCCTTTTCCTTTTGCTCAATTTTTGAGTACAATTGTATACCATCTCAAATGTAGAACTACTCAAAAATTAAGTTGATCCACTTTTTAACGAAAATTGAGTAACATTACCGTGTGAGATAAAGAGATGGTACACTGAAGATAAACATCCTCCTTTTATCGAATGAATCCTCCGTCGGTTCATATCGTAACATTGAAATCGCTTTTTCGAATGATAGATGCAGGCGAAGAACGATTTTCTAGAAACCAGATGATTATCCTTCCAATGTTGACCAACTAATTATACGCGAAGAGAATTGACCTCCCGTTCAAATTCGAATGCACGCTGTATGAAAAATCGTCATCCCAAGATCGAATGCGTATTGCATTGGAAAAGCCCTATAACGAGAATCATTTGAAATGAGGATGACAAACATTCCATTTTACATCATTCGGTAAGAACCTATCAATCGCTATAAGAACTGATACCATCACGAATAAAGGATCGAAACCCGCTCAAATTCTTACGGAGTCATGGTTAAAAATTCCAGACTCCTCCAATTTTTTGGGCTCCCGTTCCAAACTTTGCTCAACGGTTGGGAAAGGGTAATAAGAAATAATTTTAAGTCCATGATTTTTTTCAGAATAAATCGCTTCATAAATCGCTAATGCTCTTCACAGTTTGGAAACGAACATCATACTGTATGGGGCTGAATGTCATACGAAACATGGATGATCGTCATACGGGTCTAACCATAAGAGAATCATCCGATTTCCGAATGTTTTTCGTTAAAGGGCGCAATCGAACTACTTTTCAGACGATCTTGGGACGATGTTTGGGTTCAGTGTATAAAATTTTACATACGGGAGTGTAGTAGTCAAACTGGAGAACAAAACTTATCACTCTCTTGTTTTATGCCCACAGAAAATCGAAGCATTAGGGCATCTTCAACGGCGGTCTATATTTAGATCAACTTTATACCCGATTTTCTTCAGCGAAACTTGAATAAAACTTGCTAAAATAGACCAACTTTGCGTTCCCCGCACCGGTGTTGTATTTGTTGTTGTTAAACTCGCCAACGCCTGTCATCCTGTCGATCATCAGAGATCAGAAGTTTTTGTTTCAGAGATCGCAGATTTTTCCAAACATTTTGCCAATGATAGATTTAACCAAATAATTTATTATGCCAATAGTGCGTCGTTAGCTGACGACAAGGAATACATGTTCCTTCGTTTGGCTGAAGGTGAGTGTGTGAATGCATGCATTTCATTAAAACGATATTAGATAATCCTGATTTGTAGTTTGGCAGCGAATAAGCAAGAGTCGAAATGGAGGGGGTCACATCCTGGATGACACCCCAACGTCAACCATGATTTCCGTTCCGGTCATCAGAAGCTGTACCAGGACTACTTTAGCGACACGCAAACCTACAACGAGAAGACCTTTCTGCGGCATGCCTAGGGAGGTGTTCCTGGACATTATGCGACAACTAGAGTAGGCTTTTCCAAAATGTATCTGTATGAGCTATTTGCAAGTGCTTATCATGACCAATCTACCAAAAAAACTGATTTTTTACTTTGAAGACTTCATTACCCAGTTCAGTTCCCAGCAAGCTGAATACTATTCGGAATCTCGGAACCTTCGTATTTCGATCTAGTCAGCATTTTCCGGAAAATTCAATGGCTATAAAAAACTGGAACATGCATTCGTTATTTAGGAATGAACCGAAAAGGCAATTCACTAGCACCGGGAGCAACTAGAGGTAATTAGCAGCATCCGAGGCGAACGACACAACTTTTTGTCCACCACCAGCATAACACGCAGCAAACACGGTTACTTTTCGGCTCACAAATATACCTCAGAATATACTCAATACGATTGAGTTATTGTTTAGTAGAAGATGAAATTTAACTCAATAGTTGGTATTATCAAGTAGCGTGCAGTGTTTTGGAACGGTATTTTTCATGTTCCAAATTGCTGCAAGAATGGAACAAAACATATACCAGTTTTAAAATGATGCAAAATAGATCCAGTATAAAACAAAATTTACAACACCGGTGCAGCGATGTTTTTGCGTTTGGTCTAAAAAAATAAATCCACGATTTGGATCGTCGTTGAAGATGCCCTAATGAAATCTCTAACACCAAACAGTGCAAAGTTCAAAAGTAATAAAAATAATTCTCATTAACTAGTGACGAAATTGCGCCAAAATCTGGAGAAGTCCGACAGTGCAAACCACCTACGCAGTGTACCAGTGCCAACCGTTAACCGCCTTTGATTGAGCCGATCGAGTGTGCAATTGTAGTGTTGATGGTGCTGACACATACGAGACGTCGATGGACACCTAGACACACCAAATCAACTGCATCCGATTAGAAATTGCGCCAACTTCTTTAGCCGAGCTCGGAGGAGCGACGCCAAATTACTTCCTCAACCACGCTGAGCCGAACAATCAGGACAGTGCAAACCCCGAGTAAAAGAAAGGTGCGCTAATTTCCATTCCTTCCATTTTATTCCCTTATCTAAGTTATGAAACAAAGTAGAATAAAACATCATTTAGTTTTTCTTGTTGTGAATTTTGATTTATAATTTTTCAAGATCGCACATTCTTTTCCACTAACTTCTTTTGAAATGTTTCTATCGGTTGGTACAATTTAGGGACGTGAGTCCGATAAATATTCAATTTCACTCGGATAGACCCTGATAGCCACCTGGCACAATAGATTAAGAGTCAGTAAAAACACGGAAATCTATATTACTTACAGCAGTGATCAATAATGGTGAAAAACATATGTTAATAGCAAAACGGCAATCGGATCCTGCATTGATATCTGTTGTTGCTTCAACCAACTAGCTGGAGCCCTAGAGCTGCGTACGGACGCGATCACATCCCACTAATTATATCAATGCCGCATATAATACAGGAAAAGGAAAGTCTTCCTAGGTGGAAAATTTAAGAAGCCGACTGGGTTAAATACCAAAGCATGATTGAAATAACACACAAAGAGGATGTTGCTGATCAAATTTAAAAAATAACAAAGCAGATAAACTTAGCCGCTAACAATCCATTCCAAAAACAAAAGTAAGTATCTCTGGTAATCAGGTACCATGGTGGAACTATTAAGTAGCATCTAATATCAAAGCGAGAAGAAAGGCCCTTCGAATCTTGCAAAGAACAAAAAGGAATACCAAACCCTGAACATGCACAGGATTTTCGAGAAGCCAATATCAAAGCACAAGTGATCATTATAAAAGCCAAAAAGAAATCTTGGGAAGACTTTGCTCAAAAATTCAACGCCCACACGCCTGCCAAAGATAGGTGAAAAAATTACAGCAAAATCCAAGGAAAATTCAAATCCCCACACATCCGAGAAATCAAACTAAATAACCAAAGAAATACTAATAACAAAGACATAGCTGATAGCCTAGCTGCACACTTTCGACAAATATCCAGCGATAGTGAATATTCATTACCATTCCTTGCGTATGAAAGCAACATCGAACAATTCCCGATATTAATAAACCAGGACGACGGAGCCAATTACAACCCAATATTCTACAAAAATGACTAACTAGCCTACTTTGACACCGCTGTGAGAGAAGCTATGCACACAAAAATCCTTACCCAAGCAGTCTTTCTCGACATTAAAAAGGCCTACGACACCACCTGGCGCAGGCTGGTACTGAACAGAATTTGTGAATGGAAAGTTTGAGGTAACCTTGTTAAATACATCCAGAAAATCCTGGAACGAAGGACATTCAGAGTAAAAGCCAACAACACACTATCACAGGAAACAATAATGGAGAACGGCCTACACACTTAGATTGTTTTACAGAAATCTGTAATGTTTTACCGAATTCTCAACAGCTGAACGTTCGGTAATCCGATTTAACGGATTTCGGTAAAATTTTACAGATATCTGTAAAAAAATTACCGGATTTCGGTAACATTTTACCGAAATCCGTAAAATCAGATTACCGAACGTTCAGCTGTTGAGAATTCGGTAAAACTTTACAGATTTCGGTGAAAAAATCTAAGTGTGTATGCCAAGGATCAGTTATAAGTTTCACAGCTTGAATGTTTGTAAATATATAAGAATTATTATATTTTATTTTATTTTAAGTGATTTATCATGAACGTGCTTATAACTCCTCTGAAGGATATTCACAGAGAAGAGTGTTAAAAAAATGATCGTAGTAGTTGAATGTGCAAAACCGATTCAGTTATCTGACGGATTTTGTAGAGCACAGTCATAAGTGTCTAACGTTGAGACAATTGATCAAGGCTGAAAACCTCGATCAGGTCACGACAGACACCATATGCTCGGACTTCCCAGCCGGTGTCAAGGTACATCCTCCTTTTTCCGATGATGTAGTTCTTTTCGCCACCGATAGCAACCGAAAAAATCCCACCAAAAAACTACCTTCAGCGCTTCAGTCAGTTGAATCATGGGAACCATGTACTGTTTTCTAGATATCAACCGTGAATGTGTGACAGTGTTGTTCCAGAACCCCAGATCAAGAAAACAAATAGGTCAAAAACTGAAACTGAATAACGACTTTGTACCAGAAAAAAATTGCCATAAATGTCTTGGAGTTACTCTAAGGCCTGTATTCGAAAAAAATGCCGTGGGTAAAAATTTATGAAAATTTGGGTACAACTAGTTTGGAGTGAATTGTTTACATGTGCAAAATTTCATAACAATCGATTCAGTTGGTTGTTGAGATGTTATCGAAACAAGAAGAAAATCGCCGGAGAATTTTGCACGTCGTCATGGAAAATCCGACTGCGACCATGAGATGGATCGGAAGACAACTGGGAATCACCCGAACAACTGTGTCTCGGGTGGCAAAATCGTTTAAGGAGTCCCAGAGGACCAAGCGGCGGGCTGGAAGTGGAAGAAAAACGAAGACAGCTGACCCTGTGACCAAGTGTATTCCGAACCTTTCGATTCGCGACGCGGCTCTGAAGGCAAAGTGTTCCGCCTGTTTCGTTCAGCAAATCATGAAACGAGCTGGGCTTCGTGTATTAAAGGTCCGCAAGGCACCGAACCGGCGTGATCAACAAAACACGGCGGCCAAATCCCGCGCAAGGAAGCTGTATCGAGAGTGGTTAACGAAACCGATGTGTGTGGTTATGGAAGACGAAACCTGCATCAAGGCAGTCGCAAAGCAGATACAAGGGCTGAAGTTCTACGTTGCCACATCACGGTTTGATGTTCTGGAAGACATAAGGAAGAATAAAGTGGACAAATTCGATAAAAAATACTTGCTATGGCAGGCCATATGCCAATGCGGTAAACTGAGTAAACCGTACATCACAACGGGTACCATCAACAGCAAAATTAACCGCACCGAGTGCCTCCAGAAGCGTCTGTTGCCCTTCCTGCGGTTCCACGGAGGAGAGACATTATTTTGGTCACAGCTGGCATCAAGCAATTACGTGCGATCGACGTTGGATTGGCACAGAGACAATAACGTTGTTTTTGTATCAAAAACCGCCAACCCTCCAAATTCACCAGAGATTCGTCCGGTGGAAAGATTTTGGGCCATTATGAAGGCCAAAGTTCGAAAATCGTCCAAGGTGTTTAAGAACGAGCTGGAGTTGAAAAAAGAATGGATGACAGTGACCAAAAAGGTCGGCTTCACCATTGCACAAAATGTAATGAGGGGTCTTAAGGGAAAGGTGCGGGCTTTCAGCAATGGAACGGAAATTGAATAAAGTACAGTAACTGTTCGCTAACTGGGTGTTGTTTAACTGGGCTGCTTTTTAACTGGGCGTTCGCTAACTGGACTATAGCCCAGTTAAAAAGCAAATGAACTTCAAAAAACTACATTTGACATTTTGTTGTCAAAATTAGCAAGGGGCATGTAAAAGGCATATGAGTTTCGTAGAGTATTGAAAAATTGTTAAACTGTACGAAATTGCGTCGTAATTCCATATAAACTAAGTCAAACATTTTGTACAATGTGGTATACAATAAGCTACATCGCAATAACGCATAAGACATAAAAACATTATATAATTTATATATTGTGCAATAAAATATCCCAACTGAAATCTGATCGAAAGCCCCCTCGAAGTTTATTTACATTTGAAATGTCAGCCCAGTTACCGAGCAGCATCCGCTAACTGGGCTATGCACTAGCCCAGTTAGCGAACGGTTTGCTGTAATTATGCCAAAACATATGTATTAGTTCATTCCCTAAAAGTTTCAAGAAAATCCGAGCCATAAATAAATTTTTGGCGAACGTCCCTTCTCACGACTGCGGTGCCCATCAGCTTAACCAGTTTTTACTGAAGGACATCTGTCGATACAAAACAGTCGTGAAACAATTCCACCATCTCCACCTATTGCTCCTGTCAACGTCGAAGTAGAATTCAGTTTCCGTCTTACCAATATCGGAGAAGTAGCCAGAAAGTTGTTCGGGATCAAATCTAACGCTACTGGATGTGATAGTCTCCCAATTTATTTCGTGAAAATGCTGAGTCCTTTTGTACTCCCTCTGCTGAATCATGTCTTTAATGCAATCATCGCAGCGAAAACTTTTCCATCCTCCTGTAAAAAAGCAGTTGTAACGCCGATCAGAAATCGGCCTTCCAGCGATCTCGAAGATTTTGGAAAAAGTTCTGCTTGCGCAGATATCGAACCATTTCGACATCAATCCTCATCTGATGTCCACTCATCAATCAGGATACCGCCGCGGCTACAGCACTACCACCGCACTTGTAGAAGTCATGCACAACATCTACGCCAATCTTGACAATCAACAATGCACCGTTATGGTGCTCGTCGATCTCTCTCTGGCGTTCAACAGCGTCAAACATCGAATACTGCAGAGGAAATTGTGTCAAGAGTTCGGATTTTCCATCGCGGCTTGTGATCTCGTTTCGTCATTTCTCGAACACCGTAGCCAAGTCGTCAAGCTTGATGATTCTACATCCACGGAACTACAGCTAAAGATGGAACTCCACAAGATTCCTGTTTGAGTGCCTTGCTATTTAGCCTTTTCATCAATAGCCTCCCGAATACGCTCACATGAAAGTACCAGCTATACGCATACGACCTCCAGGTCTATATATCTGGACCTGTGGATCAGATCGAGAGACTAGTCGATTACATCAACCAAGACTTGAAGTCAATCTAAAACTGGACCACACTAAACTTGCTAACGCCGAACCCTAAAAAATCCCAAGCCATCGTATTTAGCAAAGAAGCACTTGCCCCACAAAACGATATTGTCTTCTGCGGTGAAACCATCCAGCTCACCGATAAAGCAACCAATCTAGGACTCGTCATGGACAAGAAGCTCAACTGGGCCCCCCAAGTCAACGAAGTGGTTAGGAAAGGCTACGGCACCCTCCGAACTTTCAGGAGGTTTCAGAGTGAACTCTCGCTGCTCACAAGGAAAAAACTTGTCCAAGCTGTCATCGTACCTCTGTACACATACTGTGATATTGTGTACTATCCAGGGCTGACAGCAGCGCTAAAACAGCAACTACATCGTTGTTTCAAGGCAGCCGTACGTTTTGTTTACGGCCTACACAGACGTGACACCACAGCAGATGTTCGTCAGAGATCTCCACGAAAACGTTAATCTCCGCATTTGCTGCTTCTTACGGCGCGGTTACCATCGCAAATTACCTACGTACTTACTTCAACACCTCCAACCGGGAATCAACAACCGAGCAAAATCCTTCATCCTACCACATCATTCAACCCCGGCCCGGGCGGAAAGAGTGTACTCATCAGTGGTGCATCCACCTGGAACCATCTGCCTTTAGTCGTCAGACAACAACAAACTGCAACAACATTCAAGAATGCCTACCAAGAACTGCACTAAATATGTCGAACGTTTGTCAATTAAATAATTACTCTTAGATATAACTATAGCTTCCCTAAACAAATTTTCCTTGTTAACTTCCTTGACCTGAGCAAGAGTTTTAGTAACTAACAGGCAGCCGTTAAAATAAACTACAATTACAATTACATTTAGAATCTAATGTAAATGGAGACATTGACAATAGAAAAAGGGGGTTGTTGTGTATCCTAACTATAGAGAAAATCATTATTTTCCGAACAAATTTAAGTCAATTAGTATTAACTGTATTGTTTTTCAATTGTTGACAATCCTAGCATATCCAGCATTTTACGAGTCTTAATGGCCGTCTCGGTTGAGCTCGGTTTCTGTTAGGGAGGAAGCTATTTAAAGTTTGGCTTAGGCCGTTTGACAGAGAATCGATCAAATCTTATCGATTACCTGTCAAACTCGTGTCAATGACCTAAGCCAAACGCCGAATCGCTTGCTCCCTACCAGAAACCGAGCTCATTCGAGACGGCCATGAGTATTCCCAAAATACTGGATAGAGTGAATTGGTAATCTATTGTAATGACAATATGCATTATTCTCTTTTCTGATGCAGGAACAATAAGATTCATGGTCGAAAATAGATCTTAATGTTATTTTATACTAGCTGATCCCGGTGCGTGCGTTGCTACGCCTGCAACTGAATGAATGAACATTACATAGAACTGACGCTTTTTTAATGAGTTTTTTTTGAGTAATAAGGAGTTCAAACTTCTATCAGAACATTCTTCTTACCCAGACAATACACACCCGACCAGGAGGGTATAACATAAATATAACAAAATTATAACAAACCTTGTTACGACTAACTGATTATGATATAAATTTGTTTAAAACGTTTTCATCTGAATGATTGTATAACATACTTATAACAAATTGAGATATAATGCCTTGGGAGGCACAATTTGCGTGAATAAATAAATGAATTCTAACACTAGCTGATATCATTTTGCTACATCGTAACAAAACTGTTTTAAAGTTTGTTCTGTTTATGTTATATCCATATCATAATTTGCTATAATTTTGTTACCTCTAGAAGATTTTTTGTTACAATTTCTGTTATTTTAACAACATCCGCGATCTAAATTCTATCAATCTCTGTTATAAAAACAGTGTAACTGAATAACAGAACTAGAAATAATTTTGTTATTCCCTTTTGGTCGGGCAGTTTGTGGCTTATTTACCTGGATAATTCTCAGGATTTGTTTGAAATTTGTGTTTGAATTCACTATAGAAACATTTCTTGCATTCACAAAACCCCGCATACCATTTTTGATTCCATTTGCTTGATTAGTTCTCGAGCTATGCAGAAATTTGTGTTTCTTTTGCATGCGAGTCGGAAGGGGGAAGCGGTCTCAAACAATCATAAGAACCTTCCCCAGCCCCAAAAATCGCTGTTTACATATTTTCACTCCGATTGGTCAGACAGACAGTCAGACAGAATTCATTTTAATATAAATAAAATTCCTGTTTCCAATAACCCCCACATGCCAAATGTGGTTTCATTTACTTGAATAGTTCTCGAGTTATGCAAAAAATTGCGTTTCATTTGTATGAGAGCCCTTTCAGAGGGCAAAGGGGTCTCAAACCGCCATAGAAATATGTCTGACCTTCAAAAAAATCCACATGCCAAATTTTAATCCATTTGCTTTATTAGTTCTCGAATTATGCAGAAATTTGCATTTCATTTCTATGGGACCCCCCCTCATTAAGAGGGCAGAGTGGTCTAAAACCACCATAGGAATATGTCTCTCCTTCAAAAATACCAGATGCCAAATTTGATTCCATTTGCTTTATTAGTTCTCCAGTTATGCAGAAATTTGTGTTTCATTTGTTTGAGAGCCCCCCCCCCCCCCCCCCTTCAGAAGGCGGAAGAGTCTCAATGACCATAAAAACATTTCTCTCCTTCAAAAACCTCCGTATGCCAAATTTGGTTCCATTTTCTTGATAAGTTCTCGAGTTATGCATAAATTCAAATTAGCATTGAAACAGTATTCATCTACAAAAACCTCCACATGCCAGATTTGGTTCAATTTGCTTGATTAGTTCTCGAGTTATACAGAATATTGTATTTCATTTGTATAGGAGCCCCCCCTTTCAGGGTGAAAAGGAACCTGAAACCATCATAGCAACCTTTCTTGCCTTTAAAGCCTCGCACATGCTAAATTTGGTTTCTTTTGCTTGGGGTCTCAAACCACCGTAGAAACATTTCTTGCCTACAAAACCTCCACATGCCATATTTGGTTCCATTTCTTTGATTAGTTCTTCAGTTATGCAGAAAATAGTTTTCCGTTTGCATGGGAGCCCCCCTTTCTAAAGGCGGGAGGGGTGTCGAACTATAATAAGATCCTTTCCCGGACCCAAAAACCCCTGCATACAAATTTGCATAGCGGTAGGGATAGTTCTCATGTTTGGTTTAAATTTGTGTTTCGTATGTATGGTAGCCCCCCTTTTCAGAGTGAGGAGCGGTCTTAAATTACCACAAAAACATTTCTTGCCTTCAAAAACTCACCCATACCAATTTTGGTTCCATTTGCTTAATTAGTTCTCGAGTTATGCAGGAATTTGTTTTTCATTTGCATGGGATCCCACCCTTTCTAGAAGCGGGAGGGCTCTTGAACTATCATAAGATGCTTTCCCGGACCCAACAACCACTGAATATAAATTTGCAAAGCAGTAGGTATAGTTCTCATGTTTGGTTGAAATTTGTTTCATTTGTATGAGAGCCCCCCTTTTTAGAGGGAGGAGGGGCTTTGAACCACCATAAAAACATTTCATACCTTAAAAAACTCGTCCATTCTAAATTTGGTTCCATTCGCTTGATTATTTCTCGAGTTATGCAGAAATTTGGGTTTCATTTGTTTGAGAGCACCCCCTTCCTCCTCATATGACGGAAGAGTCTCAAATTCTTCAAAAACTTCCACATGCGAAATTTGGTTCCATTTCTCTCCATTCTCCACTCTCTCCATTAGTTTTCGAGTTATGCAAAGATTTGCGTTTCATTTGAATAGGTTCCCCCCTTTCAGAAAGGGGAGGGGTCTCAAATCAACATAGAACAATTTTTTGTCTTCAAAAACCACCACATACTAAATTTTGTTCCATTTGCTTGATTAGTTCTCGGGTCATGCAGAACAGTGTATTTCATTTGTATCGGAATCCCCCCCCCCCCCTTTAGGATGGGAAGGGGTCTCAAACCAACATAGAAACATTTTTTGTCTTAAAAAACCACCACATGCTAAATTTCGTTCCGTTTGCTTGATTAGTTCCCGAGTATTGCAGAATACTGTGTTTTATTTGTATGGGAGCCCCCCCTTTTAGGACGGGAAGGGTTCTCAAGCTACCATAAAAACCTTTTTTGCCTTCAAAAACTCACACATGCTAAATTTGATTTCTTTTGCTTGATTAGTTCTCGAGTTGTGTAGAAATTTGTGTTTCATTTGTATGGGAGCCCCCCTTTACAGTAAAGGGAGGGGTCTCAAACCATCATAAGATTATTTTCCGGCCCCAAAAACGCTTGGATACAAAATTTCACGCCGATCGGTCCTTCCGCTCGCGAGTTAAATCGTGACAAAGGAAACCCCAACTCATTTTTATTTATATAGAAGATTAATGTATTGTAATTGGATGATTATTTTTATCCGGGCTAAGTGCACAAAATGCAACCAAATACTTTCTCTTCAAACATATTATAGCCTTCTGCCCAGAATATGATGACTTTCGCGAAAAAAATTGGGCTCTAACCCAGCCTAAGAGAGGCACTCGCTGACGACAGCCACCAAGCAAAAAAAGTGCTTAGCTTTCTCATAAAAAATTGCGCTAATAGATAAAATATGACTCGCCTCTACTCAACAAAAAACCCAATATAAGTCCACAGAACAATACAGTTGGTCAAGCCTAACCAGTTGTACCAATTACCACCTCACCGAAAATGGGAAACTCCGACTCCAAGGAAGACAACGTTAAGCAGATCGATGATCAGCAGGTCACCGTCATCGAGAGCCAGGAGGTTCACAAAGAATACCACACCCAACATGAACTTAAACTGATGGTCATCATGGCAACTATACAACAAGTGTAACACTACCAATCGTAATCAGAGAATGAAAAAAAAACAATACTACTAGATGTTAAGTTGTTCCAACTCTATAAGAATAAAGGAGACTCGAATAAAATTTAAAGAGTCTTTAACAAAATAAAAATAATAATAATAATAAGCAAAGTACGGTGGTACGTAGTAATTTGGTAAAAACGAACCTTGTGATAATTGGCTGCCGTAGATCCATATATAGTAATGTTGCATATGTTACACGTATATCGCATGTGGATATATCTGATATGCTTAAATGCACTTGCTAGATTGGTAAACTTTCTGCCGCAATGGGGACATAACAAAGGATTCTGGACCAGTTTCTGCAAATTCTTCGCCAAGTTGTCCTCTTTGGTCATGTCACTATCTGTAGCGTTGACAACAAGCGATTCCGCAGCTGCACGATTCTTTGAAGGCCTCGAATACAAAATCCGATGGATCGCTGTCATATGTCCAGTAAGAAGTTTTTTAGTATGGAATTTTGCTGGACACATATCACACGAGAATTTTCGATTCTTACATACTGCCAAATGCGATGTAAATGCCGAGAACATTTCCGAACAATGAGGACACTTTTGCTGCTGTTCTTGTTCGACTGATGCTTTCTCTTCACCGAACTCTTTGCCACAGTCGGAAGATTCTGGTGCAGGTAAATCATTCTCAACTGGGCGCATACAGTTTTTATCCACAGTGTTGGTAGATTCATAACTGCCATTAGAAGGCGGGCAACATAGCTTCGAATGTTCTTCGAGGGGCGCTAGGTCCTGGAACGACTCATCGCAAAGATTACAGAAATATTTGACCTCTCCACAATACAATACATGCTTATCATAAAATTCTTTCGAAGTATAAATCTTTGAGCATTTTAGGCAGCTATGCTTTGTGTCCGAGTGAGCCTTTTTCTGTAATGAATGATAAAAGAATGAATTATTCGAATAAATTTTGAGCCAATCAACAAACCATATGATATCTCAGAAGAGCAACACTAGCGACAGTAGTTCCGCAGATATCGCATGGTGTATTTACATGTTTGTAAAGAACGTGTTCAGTTAGGAGGGCATAATCAAAGAATTTTTCTTCACAGTAAGAACACTTGAGAGAAGGTACACCTTTCGCTAGATTCACCGTCGATTCTTTTGGGGAAATTTCGTTGTTTGGTTGTTGACCAGATCCTGGAAAAACATTCGACGAATCAATGCACAGTGGGAAAAGAAGTACATGAATCGCGAAAGAATTCTATAATTCAGCTCCCAGTAGCACAAGGTAAGTGAAAAATAGCATTTTTCATGTGAAAATTCCTGGGAAATCGAATGGAAGGGGGCCGCAAAATTCAGTGGACGGAGATATTGGGCTTATTTTACACCAATTCCCCCGTATTGACGAATAATGCCCAGTAATCTATGCTTGTAGGGGTCTGCGGTAGTCAAAATAGGCCTATATTTATGTAGAATTTCCCTAGGAATTGAATGGAAGTTGTTCCCTAGAAATTGAACAGGGATATTGCTGATTTTACCCCACTTCCCTCATGTTTTGGAATATTGCTGAATAATCTAAGATCGGAGGGGTCTGCGGTAGTCAAAATAGGCCTATTCTTATGTAGAATTTCCCTAGGAATCGCAGGAAACTGCAGTCACCGCACGAGTCGGGAAACAGAGATATTGTGTTGCGTAGGATTGGGCGATAAAATCAGAAATATCTCCGTAAAATCAGAAATACCACTATGTCTGAAAGATGATGAACGAATCGGACCATTCTTCTTTCATTCAAGATTGAACTTGGTAGATGGCCTCATACGAAATTCTGCTAAGAAAGCTGCTCCTAACCATCCAGCCATGTCCCACCCAGAAGTTAAGAAGGAAGCTCACGTCAAACTGAACGTTAATCGCCCCAAAGTTGCAGGCTGCGAAAGCTCAAATAATGGCAACATGGCGACCTCAAAAGTTTGCTGAAATTCTTGGGGTTGAGGTGGATTTGATAAGTAACATTCGGCTCATCAGCAGTCTGCAGTTCATCTAAAAAGTTGGACAACAATAACATCAAACAGTGGTACACTGACATTGAGCAACAATACCGTTGTGAATTTCCATTTGTACGGCAGCTCCCTCCATGTCTGCATAAATATAAGCATCTACAGGGATTGATTGAACGTTTGGTAAATTTAATAAAAAAAAATAAGGTATGTGGAAGTATACAATGCTGATAAATGTTTTGATATTTCTAGCCATTTACGATGAACTTCGTCGACGAGCAGGCTGGAGAAACAAGTCACAAGCGACACAAGTTCTCCCGATTGCACTTTGCACGGAAAACTTATGCGGAGGATAACCTTACTGATATGATGAGAGAAGCTTTCACTTGGTCTGATCTCAAGATGGCGTATCTATCGGTCAAATCAAGCGGCAAAAAATTATTCTGGAAGCATGATCCAGAGAGTTCGAAGCGCAGATGCTACAGTTCTGTGTATCTGCCGAACAGGAACACGAAAACATTTCCCAATCTAGCGAAAACGATGACAAATATAGTGAAGATGAGCGACAACTTTGAGTGAAGATGAATTATCTGATGGTATTGGATAATATACTTTTATGTGGTGGTCCGATAGGGCCCAGTTAACTTGTTTTATTCCAAAGATATCTGAAAGGCGTATGGATAAATGAGCAATAACCCGAAAATATGGGGAAATGGGGTAAAATTAGCAATATCTCCGTTACCCAACCCGTGCGGTGACTGCAACCACCTTCATTCGATTCCTAGAGTAATTTCACATAAGAATAGGCCTACTTTGACTACCGCAGACCCTTTCGAGCATAGATTAATCAGCAATATTCGAAAATACGGGGATTTGGGGTCAAATAAGTCCAATATCTCTATTTCCCAACCCGTGCGGTGGCTGCAACCACCTTTATTCGATTTCTAGGGAAATTCTACATAAGAATAGGCCTATTTTGACTACCGCAGACCCCTCCGAGCATAGATTAATAAACAATATTCGAAAAATGGAGGAAGTGGGGTAAAATCAGCAATATATTTGTTACCCGACCCGTGCAGTGGCTGTAACCACTTCCATTCAAGTTCTAAGGAAATTCTAAATAATAATAGGCTTACTTTGACTACCGCAGACCCCTCCAAGCATAGATTGCTGGACATTATTCGTAAATACTCTAAATACTCGTAAATTTCTCCGTCCACTGAGTTTTGCGGCAAGTGGGACCCTTTCCATTCGATTCTCCAGGAATTTTCAACTAAAAAATGCTATTGTTCACTAAAATTGTACTAGTTGGGGCTGAATTATCGAATTCTTTTGCGATTCAAGTACTTTTTTACCACTGTGCAATGTCCAAACCTGTTTCATTTGATTCTTCAGAAGGTTCGCATGGTATTAATTTTGTTTCCTCTACTTCTAAGTCTTCCAATTGCGTTATTTGATATTGATCGGGGCTTCTCGTGAGATTCCGAACACCATCACACTTACTTATATGATTTTCGTATGGTCTTCTGAAAATATATTTCGCCGAACATTTGCCACACTCGAACGATGGTTCCTTGTGTTTCGTTATCTGCAATTGATGAAATGATGGTAATATGGATTGGAGGATACGTGCGTAAACTGATATTATGGACTAGCAAGTATCGATTTTACTCCTTTTCTGTACTTTGTGCTTACGAGTCCAAATCACATCCCGGACAAGTCACACAAAAAATGCGTTAATATTACTACGATGGGAGGTGAACCAGCCCGAAGCTTCAAATCTCGATAACGAAGCATAAAAGTGCTGTGAGCATACAAGTGAGATTCCCTTATTGAATTATCTATAGTACAATCAGATCAACAAATTCATCTTACGCGTTTAAATATCGTATACATTAAAGAACACTTATAAGAAAAGACAAATCCCTTAACAGATGAACAAATATTTGTAGTCCGGTTGATGGAAGAATAAGATTTTTCTACAATACATACAAACATAGCAAGCGAAGTAGTAATGTAGTAATGTGGTAAAAACGAACCTTGTGATCATTGGCTATTATCGCACCGTGAATAGTTATGTTGCATATGTTACACTCATATAGCCTGTGAACATTTCTGATATGGCTAACTACAGTTAATCGACCGGTAAACTTTCTGCCACAATGGGGACATATTAAAGGATTCTGAATCAGTTTCTGCAACTTCTCTTCCAAGTTCTCTGCAACTTCTTCTGCAACTTCTTCTGCAACTGCTTCTGCCACTTCTTCTGCAACTTCTTCTGCAACTTCTTCTGCAACTTCTTCTGTAACTTCTTCTGCAACTTCTTCTGCAAGCAACTTCTTCTCCTCTTGGATCGTGTCACTATCTGTAACGTTGACATTCAGCAATTTTCCACGTGATCTATAGGAATCTTTCTTTCCTTTACAACGCCGTACATGGTTATCGTAAATTTGTTTCGTTAAATACTTCTTCGAGCATTTCTGGCAGTTATACTTCGCCTTCGTGTGAAGCTTTTTCTGTAAGAAACGTTAAAAACCAACAATGATACGAATATTTTGTGCAAATCAACTAACCTTATGATATCTCAGCCGAACAAGACTAGCGACAGCCATTCCGCAGATATCACATAATGTTGGTATATGTATGTGAAGAACGTGTTCAGTTAGAGAGGCATAATCAGAATATGTTTGTGTACAGTAAGTACATATAATAGAGGATGTTCCTTTGGCAGGACACACCGTCGCCTTTTTTCGGAAATTATCATTGTTTGGGTTTTGACCAGATCTTGAAAAATCATTCGACGAACCAATGTTCAAACCTGTTTCAGGACAATTACTGAATGATTCTTCAGAGGGTTCGAATGGTATTAATTTTGTTTCCTCTATTTCTATTTCGCTATTGGTTTCATTTTGTTCGGGGCTTTCTGAGTCATTCCGGGCAACTTTACACTTACTTAAATGTTGTTCGTAGTTTCTTCTGAAAGTATATTTCGCCGAACATTTGTCACACTCGAACGACGGTTCCGTGTGTTTTGTTACCTGCAATTAATGGAAAGATAGTAAGATGGATTAGAGGATACGTGCGAAAAACTGATATTATGGACACGCCAGAATAGATTTTTCACTGTCGAGAAGTTCGTGGAAGAAGTCATTGGGCCTTACGAATAAAAAGTAGTAAACATTGGATATTGTAGGTACTAGCACAATCCACAAGTAGTAAAGTTGATTTCGTACAACCCGTTAACAACTTGACAGCTCCAGAGTAAAGTCGATAATCTGGTTCTGTCAAATCGAATGAATCCTAGAACAAATTATCGATTGAACGCATTTACATCGACTGTTATTTTCAAAGCTGTGGCGGTGATATTCATACTTTTCGAATATAATGCTGACGATATGTTGTAATTTTTCCTAAATGTTAAATGGTAGATATTTTTACCCTTCTTACAGAGAATATATAGAAGCATAAACAGGCTCAAAAACTAGAAAAACGTGAATGAAACGGCAAAATGTTCTAGTTTCATTTAACAGGTTTTTCCCGTTGAATTGGGCACAAACATCATATCAGTTTGATTTGACTACCAACGTTGGTTAAAGCGAACTCAAGTTTTGAGTAATTGTTTCGGGAATCAAGCGGTTAAGTTCAACTGACATACATTTGAATTTAGCATTATATGACAGCTACGAAAAACAAACAGATTTGTTGGTTGATTCTACCAACGCTTATCGATTGTTTCAAACAAATTTTAGAATGATTAAAATGCTGTTTGTAACAAACAAACAAAACACAGTTGAAACACCAAACTTTTCTGTTTATAATCGCCTTACTTTTCTTCTGTAATTTCAATTATTTGAATACAATAATAACAAACATTAGAAAAGTACACATTTACATTTAAAGACTTCTCTCAGTCGTAGAGAAATCAGCAAATGTTAATGAGAGCCTTTCTACTATTTTCAGGTTTTTCAAAGTAAAATATTATGTTTTCACCTTTTTTTGAGTGACAGCGTTAGAGCATGCTACCTGCATTATTGCTGCTACCTGCATTATTTCAAGGGTTTGAGTTATTGAACTTTTTTCCGTTTTTTCGTCGTAATTTCACACTTAGGACCAGGTAGGAGCAGATAGACTTGGCTGCATCTAATAGTACATTAAAAGAGCTTTCAAGTGGTGCTTAGTTTGTCCGTCCACGACCGTCTGCTGGTTTTAACATATTTCATTATCCAAACAGTATACAAAATTGCGTTTTCATGGTAACCGTTTTCATGGTAAACTCATTATTTTTAGCATAATTGTACATTTTGTTTTTGTAATTATTTTTATTCATTATATGTTACTATAATTAGACCGATTTTTATCTCACTTTTAGGGGGATTGATCACAAAAGTCATGCCGTCAAAATATGAAGCTTGTCATATCTATAGCAAGGTTGATGAAGTTTGTCAGAAGCAGATAATTTCTCATCTCCATGCGAAGCGCTAGGAGTGGACAGTAATTTTATTGCTAGAACGAATAGACATGAAGAGAAAGTGTATTAATAGTTCCGTATAGGGCAACGGCAGGCTTTGAAACTGAAAGATACAAGTTTGAAAACGAGCGGAGGGCATTGAACGGTAGTATTCGAATCAGGCACATAACCCTTCACCATACTACACACTTAGAAAATTTTACAGTATTCGGTAATTTTTTACCGAACTTTCAACAGCTGAACGTTCGGTAATTCGATTTACCGGATTTCGGTGAAATTTTACAGTACTCCGGTACAAAAATTACCGGAGCTTGTCAAATTTTACCGAAGTCCGTTAAATCAGATTACTGAACTGTTCAGCTGTTGAAAGTTCGGTAAAAAGTTACCGAATACTGTAAAATTTTCTAAGTATGTACCCATGCAGAGTAGGCAAGGGGGGGGGGGGGATCCCCTTGACTGGTAAAAGGTTATGCAACCGATCGGGCTCTTATACTACCTATTGCTTTTTTCTGGTTCTAGCGATTTGTCCCTCTCGCAATATTGCCTAACACGGGTGAGAAATTATCTGCCGCTGTTGGGTTTATTTTTAGCATCGCCTATTTTAAACATTTGCAAAGTTGCCAGAGACGCCATCGCTCTCGCTCCACTATTTAGGGAGTTATCAGTTGAGGGCGTTCAAATCGACTTTTTGATCACTATGCATCGGTCAAATTTTCAGATCCTTTTTAGAATCTCAATAATAACCGTCGTGTGTGATAATGGATGCTGTTTTTATGACCAGAGTCATACCTAAACATCTTTTGTTTGTGTTGAATAGAACTAAAATCCGGTGTACCGTAAGTCCGCTATATTTTGCGCGTTGCCTAATTTTGCAAGTGTTGTATATTTTGTGCTGTAACTTTGATTTGCTGCATTTTTAATATTGACTTTCGACTCGAATAGCTTGTTAATTGTGTTGACTTTCGATTAATGGGATACATGATGAGAGAAAATGCTCATACCTAAAACCGTAAACAATTATGCGCACTTCTAAATCATCAAATTTACCGCCCTGTTAGCGTTTATGCTAAGACAAGTGTCAATTATCGCAAGAGATTTTATTACGTGATAAGCAGTTTTAAAAGCGGAAATCACTACCAAAAGAGAAAGACAGGGTGTTTGTGTAACACTTTATCAGAAAATAAGCATAATTTGATGCGCAAAATATGGCATCAATTTTTTCGCCATGTTCCTAATTGTTTACAGTTCACCAAGGTGGATTCCGAGGGCAAGTATGTGCGGTTTTCAGCGGATAATTTGGCCAAAGTCTTGCAAATGTTCACTCATGGCATCTCTCTTCGACAGGGTGCCATTCCGTTGAAGATGAATTTTCTGGATTTGGAGAATCGAAATGAATGTGAACCTTATTAAAAAATCTTCATTTTTCGTTTGTAACAGTTGATCAACGTGCAGTTTTTCTTGATTTCACCTAACAATTGCTTTAACAATCTGAGCACACCACTTACTCCACTCGAAATTTGCTAATGGTGACAGCAACAACTATTGCAGAAAAAGACGTCACTACTAGTTTTTCACAGGATACCGCGGGACAGAACACCAATGATATTGAAGAAGATGTTTTTGAAAAAGCGTTCCGTTTTCCCAATGCTCAACTTTATAAGGCAAGATAAACCGGAAACTGATGTCTTGTCAACCAGCACGCAAATAATCCACACATATTTATTAGCAAAAATCCATGGAAAAGCCACATAATACTCATGTGTTCACAAATGAATAGTAGTCTCTGAGAAACACAAATAAAAATTAACTAACTATCGCTTTTTAAACATAAATCAATTTATAGCTAGGTCGAACATTAGTTGGCTTACCCTATTTTACTACCAAAATTTTTATTGAATAAATTTTCCATTGCCAAAACTATACTACACAAATTGTATCAATGTGCGCAACATTAGGAACACACACATCTTTCCAGAATTATTATTTTTTATAAATTTCTGATCAGTTACGAGGTGTACTGCATTGCAATCTTTTACTGGGCTCAAGCCAACGTAATATGACCAAGAAAAGAATTGTGTAACTCTTTTTAGGCCTTTTCAAAAATAATATCAAACTAATTTCTTAAATGCGCAAAATATAGCGCACTTACAGTAAATGGATTCCGAAAATGAACCGATTGGTACACGTTTGCTTATTGTTGCTGATTATCCGGGTGAGCGCTTTCCATTTTACTGATTTATTTGCCGTTTTTCCTAAGAGGAACGATTATTAGTTGTCGAAAAATGCAATTGACAATATTGACAACCTTGATCACAAGAGGTGTGTTAACAATTCCGTGGATGGAAAGAGGAAGGCTATTTTTTCAGTCAAGAAGCAATTATACGCTTGGACGTCACCTTATTCCGATACATGTTGTGATTCGAACTTTTTCGGTTATTCAGATTACCATAATAGGTTAGGGTAGTAAGTTCGACGTGCATTTTCTTCCGTTTTGTATATATAATAACACAATTATTATCGGAGTAATTCATGTTTGACATGGCATTGCTGCAGATACAGTTCCAAAGTTGGAGGAGTTAAGTTCGAGATACAATGCTACTTTCGTTCACCTGCAATGCCATATGGAGCAAGCTTGGCCGTTTCAGATAAGCATCATCTAGGTACCGCGGAAAAGGCAGAACGCTGTTGGACCTCGCAAGGGATTTTCAGACAATTCAGTGAGAGTTGGTAAGTGCTCTCTAAAACGCGGAGCGCGACAGGTAATTGTTATCCTTTTTGTCCCCTGAATTAAATGAACTATATTATATGATCACACCACTTATCAAGGTGAATCCTGATCCATCGAGCCCTACCCTACTAACATAGAAAAACCTCCTTCCTGTGGCCCTTGTGGGGATGCAGAGGTAAACACGGTCCCTAATCAGCAAAGGTCACACTAACTTTCCTTCCCTATTCCCACCTGATTGCAAGGACGTGGCCGGCGCCGTTATTGATTATTAAAGAAATTGCGTCACTGAAACGTGTACAGTGAGAATGGTCGGTTACTCCCAGCCCCATTCAGTTGATTCATTGTGCAATTTCACTGATTCTGATCAATCACGGAGTAGCAACCATTGATACGTGTAGCCAGTCAAGCTAAGCTACTATGCTTCGGTCAAATTTTCAGTACGGGATTAGTCTAAATTAAGTGATTTTAAACAATGACTTATGGTTATATCCGTAATTTGGAATCGGAAGTGTTCTTCGCCGGTTTTGCGGATAATTTTGCCGACCGAAATTTCGCTAACGTGGCTATTCCACAAGCATCACCGGGGATAAAAAAATTCTGCAACGGGAGTTCAGGCACATTTTAACCTTGGGCCGAAAGGGTTAACATGTATTCGTACGCAACGCAATGTTTATGTTGCCTACTGTTTTTAGGAAGTGCTCCTTCGCTGACTGCAGCTCCCCAAAGACCGCCGAAGTGTGGTGCACGTGACGGAAAAAAACTTCCACTGAATCTCTTTCTCCGTGCACCAATTAAAGATCCGGTCCCGATCGCTGTTCTCTACCTTCAGCATCTGATAGATGCGGTTGAGTGCGTGTGACGCACCCTTAAATATTGTGGCGCTGTCCGAGTGCAGCTCGGCAATTTTACCTCTTCGAGCAGACACACGACGGAGGGCTGCCAGGAAAGCAGCTGTAGTGAGGTCACTAACATGCTGGATATGTACGGCTCTCGTGGCAAAGTAATCAAAAATGACCACGTATGCCTTCGTTGGAGCGCGATTGCGGACGGTTGCTTTCAGCAGAAACGGTCCACAGTAGTCGACTCCACAGACGGAAAACGGGCGAGTTGATGAGGCTCGGGATGCTGGAAGATCTGCTGGACTAGTGTGGGCTTGCAACGAAAGCAAGTGTGGCAATGGTGGAAAACGGAAAACTTCTGGCGCAGTGTGGCTAGCAGGAGTTGCGGCCCTGCGTGCAGTAGCTTCAAGTGAAAGAAACTAGCCACCAGAGTTGACAGTGAGTGTTTGGCTGCCACTACGATGGGGTGCTTAACATAGTCGCAGAGTGTGGCGTTCTGTAGACAGCCACTGTCTCGAATAATGCGATCTTCGCCGATGTATGGTTTCAGACACTTCATGGCGGATGATTTTGCGACTGCTTCTCTGGACTGGACAGGTGGGAAATCTCTCCAGGAAACGACTGCTGTTGTGCTAGGCGACACAGATGAAGTTCAGCACGTAGCGTTTCGAATGCTGAGTTGGTGGTAACTGTTCGGATCAGTTCGACGTACTGCGCGTTCTCGCAAGGCTTGAAGGTACCGTAATCAGAAAACATTAACGCGGCGCAGTTTGGAGTAACTGGAGTAACGTGCGAAAAGATTGTCGTGGAACTCGTTCTGTACGACACTCATTACAACGTGTGGTACATTGCGTTCATCCGTGGTAGTCTCTGCTTCTTCGTCGGTGGGAATGAGATTCGGCCAGTGATCTGGAGCGCTTGCACTGCAGCATGTCGACAGGAATGAGCCCTCGTGAAAAATCACCAGCATGGTTGTCGCGACCGGATACGAGTTTCCAGTGGCTGACATCGGTCGAATGCTGGATCTGTGACACTCGGTTCGCTATAAAAGCTTTCCAACGGCTTAGGAGATTGCAGCCAATGGAGAACGGTAGTGGACTCCGTCCAGAAATAAGCAGGAGGTGAAATCTTTAGGGCGAAAGTTACTTTCTCGTACAAAGCTCCAGCCGGTGATGGAATGTCGACTGGATAACGGTGCCACCTTTGATTTTGCCGTCAGTAACTGGACGGACACTCCACCGCTAGTTTCGGCTCGTACGGAACAACAAGCTCCGTAAGCTCCTTGAGAGGCGTCAGCGAAGAAGTGGAGTTGGAAATTGACGGCGTTTGGCAGAGACAAATCGTGGGACACGAGCTTCGCTCAACAAATGTAGAGTGTAATGAAACTCCTTCCATTCCTTCTGGAGCCTGATTGGAAGCGCTGTAGCAAAGGCACATTTATGTTTTCTCAACTTAATGGCAACATGTGTGCTACTAGGGTGGTAACTGAACTTTGAATCGAAGTACATCGGTTCTTGGCTCCCATACGAGACCCAGAGTCGACACGATCTGTTCTTCATGAAGATCATGCAATGGTTGAACAGCTAATTCTTCCGGTGGAACACCTTGTAGAGCTCCCGGAACATTCGATGCCCATTTCTTGACTGGAAAGCCAGCAGTCTTGAGCATCGACGTCACTTGATACCTCACTTGAACTGCAGATTCTTTCTACATCACTGGCCCGAGAGAAGATCGTCGACGTAGAAATCTAAGATGACTAGATCTACTGCAGCTGTAAATTCTGTGCCGCGTGCAATCTGCTGCAGAATCCTCGTTGCAAGATACGGCGAAGACGCAGTACCGTAGGTCGCCGTCTGCAGCTCGTAAACAGAAATAGGATCGCTGGGATTCGTCCGGAATTTGCGATTTCACCGAGAGTGAAGCATCTGCCGATACATTTTGTCCACGTCTGCGACCACAGCTGCGTAGTGAATACGGAAACGCAGCACGATGGAGAGCAGATCCTCTTGAACGACTGGACCGATCAAGAGTGTGTCGCTCAATGAGTAACCGGAAGATGTCGTGCACGACGCATCGAAAACGACCCTGATCTTTGTAGTCGTGCTCGGTTCTTTGAGGACGGCGTGGTGCGGTATGTTGCAGTGCAGTTGATCGTCGTCTACCAGATGGTTGAGCTTCTTCATGTGACCTAACTGGAGGTATTCGCCCATGAAACGATGGTAAGCTTCCTTGGTGGCAGGATCACGTTCGAGACGCCGCTTGACTCTCATAAGATGGTGTTTTGCTATACCCCTCCCAAGTAACAATTTTGGTTTTATGAGGGTTCTGGAGACCATGATTTAGCCTTTAAGTGTGCTTTACAACCACAATAAAACTTGAATTGTTACTTGGGCTAAGACCCTTAAGCTCCCTAAGACAATTTCGGTATTGTCGGTTCGAGGAAGACTGACGATATACCCTCCAGAAGCTACGTGGTGCTTATTACAGCTATCTTTTTCAACGGACAGTGCTGGTCCGTCAGAAATATTCTCAATTTCCAAGAAGCTCTGAAATGTAGCTTCTACCGGATCATCTTTCGTAGAAATGTTGCAGATCCGAGAAATACAATTGTGTTGATTGGATGCGGTGCCAGCAACGGTCCATGCGAATGGCATTTCAGCCAACCATGGAAGTACGTCTCCTAACGGCATCTTCCGACTACTATAGAGCTCCCAGAAGGCTTCACTGCCGATTACGAGGCCTATCCTTCCTGGGATGTGGAACTGAGGATCGACGAGAGCAACTTTGGGTTTTTTTTTACAATTTGTGTAGTGATCGGTGCTATTGATATGTCTACCATGGACCGTTGGTTGAACAGTAGATTTGCTAGTAGCTTCGAAATGCCGAGTCGCAACACTAGTGGATGGAGACGGTTGTTGAACAGGAACCGATGATGACACGGTTGAACTCGACGACGACTTGCATAAATCAGGGTCGTGAAGCAGCGAATGATATCTTTCGGGGCACGTACGGCACGAGAACTTTGACGTACACTTCTTCACTTGATGTTCGCTGCACAGACAGTTCCAGCACAGCCGTTTCTGCGTGACCAATTCTCGGCGAAGGCGTATATCCTTCCCGAGGAAGCTGGGACAGTTGCGTAGGACGTGATTGTTGGAGCAAGGCAGCATACACGGCGAGGAGGAGTTTGAGGATACAGCGGTGTTAGCTGCGAACTTGAATTTGCTGGATTTTGGAATGTTGCCGACGGCGATGGTTGCTGATGGTGCTCGTAGCTGACTGAGTTCAGCACTCGTACGCGCTGATAGAGGAATCCTACCAGCTCGGCATACTTCACGTTATCCTGCGTACTGGTCTTCTCCTCCCAGGCTCGCAAAGTGGATTGGTTAAGCTTGTACGACAAGATATTCACCAGCGGTGTGTTCCAATGCTCTACAGGCGCTGGAAATCAGGCTGTGGATGCGATTAGCAGACTCTTGTTTCACCGCTGACAAATCGTAGAGTGCCCGAAAAAGTTTCCGCTTGAGGAATCGATGGTTGTTGTATCGCTTAAGAAGTGTGTCCCAAGTACAAGCGTAGCTGTCGGCTTCGATATCTGCTGACTCGAAAGGCTTCATTGCTTCCCCTTCTATAGATTGCAAAAGATATTGCAGTTTAGAGACCGTTGGAATATCCGCATTGGAGTGAACCTTTTATGAAAATGTGTCACGGAACGACAACCAACGTGAAAAATCGCCATTGAATCGTGGAAGGTAGATTTGCGGTAAGCGGAGGTGGAAGTTGGCAGGTGGAGCGGAAAAAGAGGCGTTCAAGTGAGCTGGAATAACTTCGGTTGGGAGCTTCGAAAGCAGGAATCTTTTCGCTGTGCAGTACCGGTGCTCGAAATCCACTCTATCCGCAAGGTATGCCTCCAGATCGTCGCTATCTAGTCGCTCGATGGTATCCTGAACCTCCGCAAACGCATCATTTACTTTGTCTATGGAGTCGATTCTCACTTGCACTTGGCAACCATCACGCACTGGATCGAAATCGTCGACGAACGTCCCAGCCGCTGTTAGCATAGCGATCGTTTCTATCCGCAAAGATTTCCGCAACCGGCGAGGCGATTGTCACACGATCGACACGACACGGAAAACCTTCCGTCGCGGAGTACTGGCTTCGGACGATGAAATCGACGAGCAGATTTTCTTCCAGCGTTGAGGCTATCATCGTTGTCATCATCGCGAAACCGAACCAGTTGCTCGGAGACTAAACATCTGAAATGAAATGTATTCACTGTGTTCCGCTCGCGAGCAGGATACAGTGAACACATTTCACGAACTATGTTTAATTTTGAACGAAAAACTGCTTACGAATTCTTGAGATGACCGAAATTGATGATGACTCTTACCTTAATGTCGTGTACTAATCTAGTATTAGTACACGACACTGAAGAAGTATGCACATTATAGACGAAATACGCGTTTCTGTCACGATAAGCAATAAAGGTTGTTGGAATTATATGGAAAATACTAATCCTCTATTTTATAGTTATTATGAAAGCTGAGAAATCATAAATCCGTTAAACTAATGTATGTAGTCCGATTGACGGGTGACGGCTCAACCTAATCCAAGAAGACTGAGATTGGTCTACAAACATATACATAACAAGAAAACGTAGTAATGTGTTAAAAACGTACCTTGTGATAAAAGGCTGCCGTCTTACCAGAGATGGTAATATCGCATACGTTACACTCATATGGGATGTGATTATCTCGGATATGGGTAACTACCGTAATTCGATTGGTATACGTTCTGCCACAATGGGGACATTTCAAAGGATTCTGAACCAGTTTCTGCAATTTCGTCTCCAAGTTGTCCTCTTGGGTCGTGTCACTATCTGTATTGTTGACATCCAGCAATTCTTCACGTGATCTATAGGAATCTTTCTTTCCTTTACAACGCCGTACATGGTTACCGTAAATTTGTTTCGTTAAAAAATTCTTCGAGCATTTCTGGCAGTTAAACTTCGGCTTCGTGTGAAACTTTTTCTGTAAGAAACGATAAAAACCAACAATGATACGAATATTTTGTGCAAATCAACTAACCTTATGATATTTCAGCCTAGCAAGACTAGCGACAGCCATTTCGCAAATATCACATAGTGTTGGTACATGTATGTGAAGAACGTGTTCAGTTAGGGAGGCATAATCAGAATATGTTTGGTCACAGTAAGAACATGTAATAGAGGATGCTCCTTTAGCAGGATACACCATTTTTCGGAAATTATCATTGTTTGGGTTTTGACCAGATCTTGAAAAATCATTCGACGAACCAATGTCCAAACCTGTTTCAGGACAATTACTGATAGATTCTTCATAGGGTTCGAATGGTATTAATTTTGTTTCCTCTATTTCAATTTCCATTTGCGTATCAAGATGGTCGCTATTGGTTTCGTTTTGTTCGGGGCTTTCCGTGTGATTCCGGGCAACTTTACACTTACTTATATGAAGTTCGTATGCTCTTCTGAATTTATATTTCGTCGAACATTTGCCACACTCGAACGACGGTTCCTTATGTTTTGTTACCTGCAATAAATGGAAAGATAGTAATATGGATTAGAGGATACGTGCGAAAAACTGATCTTATGGTTACGCCTGAATAGATTTTTCACTGTCGAGAAGTTCGTGGAAGAAGTCATTGGGCCGTACTAATTAAAAGTAGTAAACATTGGATATTTTAGGTACTATCACAATCTACAAGTAGTAAAGTTGATTTCGTATGAATAAACATTTTCGGAACGTTGTAGTTAACACTACATTCGAAGAAAAGTGTATAGATTTCAGCTGTCAAAATTCGGTTTGGTTAGGTTCAGTTGTTTACGGTGCAAGTTCACTCCTTCGCACAGTGGTCAAAAAGTCGATTTGAACGCTCTCAACTGATAACTCCCTTAATAGTGGAGCTAGAGCAATGTCGTCTTTGGCAACGTTGCTAGTTATCAATGACGTCTATATAAACGTCATTGGCTAGTTATGGCAAGCTTCATATTTTGACAGCATGACTTTTGTGATTAATCCCCCTAAAAGTGAGATAAAAATTCATTTTTTTAGGATTTTGAGATAGACAGTTGATGTCATCAGCAAAATTGTAGAAAAAGTCAAAACAAACAGCTTTGCTGAACTCTTATGGGACGAATGACCAAAAGGTTAAAGTCCCAAAAAAAAAACTCTTCTGAAGGCATTAAAATTGTATGTTTATCTCGTGTTTCAAACAATTGGAGATAGAAATCGTTTAATACGAACTAATCTCCAAAAACGCGTTTTTCACTGAAACATTTTGTTTTTAATTTTAAGGTCAATATAATGTTCTACAAAGTTATTTGCAATATCTAAATACAAAACTTCCTAGAATATACTATACCTTAACTTGTTGAAAAACCTCCCAGACGTCGCAAAGAGGCGCTTGCTGAACTTATTTAATCAGTTCCTGGAAAGCAATATTGTTCCGGATGAATGGAGGCAGGTTAGAGTTATAGCTATACAAAAACCCGGGAAAGCCACGTCGGATTACAACTCTTATCGTCGAATTGCGATGTTGTCGTGTATGCGGAAGCTGCTAGAGAAGATGATTCTCCATTGGCTCGACAAATGGATTGAATCTAATGGCTTTCTGTCTCATACTCAAGTTGGTTTCCGCAGAGGCAAAGGAACGAGCGATTGTCTTGCGCTGCTTTCAACAGAAATACAGCTGGCCTATGCCCAAAATACGCAAATGGGTTCCGTTTTCATGGACATTAAGGGGGCTTTTGATTCAGTTTGTGTAGACGTCCTTTCAGACAAACTCCACGAGTGTGGCCTTTCACCATTACTAAACAACTATTTGTACAATTTGTTGTCTGAGAAACATATGAGCTTTTCTCATGGGTCTTCGACAACTTCACGAATTGGCTACAAGGGTCTCCCCCAGGGCTCTTGTTTAAGCCCCCTTTTTCATAATTTTTATGTCAGAGACATCGATAGCTGCCTCATGGAAAATTACACGCTAAGACAGCTTGCGGATGACGCCGTTGTTTCAATTGTAGGACCAGGGGCGAACAACTTGCAGGGACCGTTGCAGGATACCCTAGACAATTTGTCTACCTGAACTGTAAAGCTGGGTATCGAATTCTCTCCGGAGAAAACTGAGTTAGTTGTTTTTTTTTCTAGGAAGCGTGAATCAGCACAAATACCGCTTCAACTCATGGGTAAAAAAACAATAACTCAAAGTTTGTCTTATAAATACCTAGGGGTCTGGTTCGATTCTTTATGCACCTGGGGAAAGCACATTAAGTATCTGAAACAGAAATGCCAGCAGCGAATAAACTTCATGCGTACTATCACCGGAACATGGTGGGGAGCCCACCCGGAAGATCTGATAAAGCTGTATCGTACAACGATTCTGTCGGTTCTCGAGTACGGTAGTTTCTGTTTTCAATCCGCCGCGAAAACTCATATTCTGAAGCTGCAGCGAATCCAGTACCGTTGTCTTCGTATCGCGTTAGGCTGCATGAACTCAACTCATACTAAGAGTTTGGAGGTATTTGCAGGAGTTCTTCCTTTATCAGATCGTTTTGTGGAGCTATCGTTCCGGTTCCTCATTTGCTGTGAGGTGCTAAATCCATTGGTTATTGAAAATTTTGAAAAGCTAATCGAACGAAATCCTCAAACTAAGTTCATGACACTATACATATGACTCTGGAGGTGAGCCCTTCTTCGAATGTTCCTAATCGTGATTACTCCCAAGACTTCTCTAGTTCTACTGTAGTTTTTGATCTGACCAATCTGACGGGTCAAAAACAAATGATTCCACTGGATTTGGTGTTTTTAACGAAATTCATAGCACCTCCTTCAAACTACAAAATCCTTGCTCCGTATACGTCGCAGAGCAACCAACAGAACAACAACGGCCCTAGGAAACGACATTCGTAAGCTAACTCGGACGCAGGTGCAGTTCATCATCGCCGGCGACCTAAATGCGAAACACGAAGCCTGGGAGAACACCCGGCGGAATCGGAACGGAATAATTCTGCAGGAAGACCTGGAAGAGGGGCATTACACCGTCTTGGGGGTCCATTCGACAATCGACATCTTCCTCACCAACATGGGGAACAACATCGCCCAGCCGATCGTACATCAGGAGCTCAGCTCGGACCACTATCCGGTGGTGTCCGAAGTTGGCTTCTCGGTCAACCAGCATCGAATCACCAGACGAAACTACCATCGCGCCAGTTGGGAGAGGTTCCGACAACACGTTGACGACAACATCGATTTTGACATGCACCTTGATTCGGTTGATGACATCAAACGGCAGCTGCAGAGCATCGAGCAAGCGATCTCCCAGGCCCGAGAGCAACATGTACCGGTGATTGATCAGGTGAGCAACTCTGTACCCATTGATAGACCCACTAAAGACTTAATACAATTGCGAAACGCCATTCGAAGGCAACACTAAAAAGTCACTGTAATCGAGTGACAAAAATTATTAAGGCCAGAATGGTGGACCTTAAGGATAACCATTTTGCCGACAAGATCCGCTCGCTCCCAGATTGTGCAAAACTGTTCTGGAAGATGACAAAAAATTTAAAAACAAAGCCAAGCCCCATTCCATTGTTGATCCCACTAGACAGCAATGGCTCTAAGGATCCCTTGATAATTCCTGCAGAGAAGGCTGCTGAGATAAGTCAACACTTCGTCAGCTCCCACAATCTCGGACAAAACATCGTCAGTTCACACGAAGCTGCCGTTAGCGCGCTTATCACTAACATCCATATAAGCCCCAACGACTTCCCAGAGGAGTTGAAGATCTCAGCTGACGAATTGTTGACATATATCAAAAGCTCAAAGAACATGAAGGCCCCAGGTTTCGACAACATCATGAACTTGGAGCTCAAGCAATTGAGCCCCCAGTTCTATAACCATCTGGCGATGGTTTTCAACCACTGCCTGCGACTAAGCTACTTCCCCTCGTGTTGGAAGTCAGCTAAAGTCATCCCCATTCAGAAACCTGGGAAAGATTCTTCATGTTCCAAGAGCTATAAGCCCATCAGCCTTCTCTCAGGATTATCCAAGCTGTTTGAGAAAGCGATCTACCGTCAACTTCTTTCATCAGCCGACAAGCTGAACATCTTGCTCGACGAACAATTTGGCTTCCGACGTGGTCGGTCGACAATTCACCAACTTAATCGAATCGTTAACATCCTCAGACGGAACAAGTCTGTCTCGAAATCATCTGCCATGGCACTTCTCGACATCGAGAAGGCCTTTGATAATGTGTGGCATGATGGCTTGGTGTACAAGCTGCATCGATACAATCTTCCCACCTTTCTGGTGAATACAATTAAAAACTATCTGACGGACAGGACATTCCGTGTTTCGCTGCAAGGCGCAGTTTCCGATGCACTGGAGATCTCTGCCGGTGTTCCGCAAGGAAGTATACTAGGTCCACTTCTGTTCAGCCTATTCACCTCGGACATACCCCCGCTCCCTGAAAATGGATCTCTGTCGTTGTTCGCCGATGATACCGCAGTCGTCCACAATGGTAGGGTAACAAGAGCGCTTACAGCGAAACTGCAGCGAAGCCTGAATGTTCTGTCTGAATACTTCACCGAATGGAAGATCTGTATCAACGCGGCAAAGACTCAGGTCATCCTATTTCCACACTCCACCTCTCCCAAACTTGTTCCGCCTGAGGATTGTAAAATTAGCCTAAACAACACAACGGTGGAATGGGCCAAATCAGCTGTCTATCTTGGCGTTACAATAGACAGCAAGCTTATTTTCAGGGAACAGGTTGACAAAACTGTCACAAAGTGTAACTGTACCCATTGATCAACAGAAGGTCTACATTATCCCTGAAAAACAAGCTTGCTGTCTACAAGCAAATCATACATCCAGTCATGGAGTACGGCATGCCAATCTGGGAGAGTTGAGCTAAAACACATTACCTGAAATTTCAGCGTGTTCAAAATAAGTTCCTCAGTGTGGAGCTTTATATTTCCTCGGGAATGGAATCACCCTCAGCGCTATTTGCACAACTTACCACGTCAGTTGTTCGTTCACAAAAGTGGCGGAGCAAGATGACGACTCGGTATGTCGAGCCTACTGTGATCGATGTGCTCCTAGTGATACCAACATTGACGACTTATATTATTTTCCCAAAGCAAGTCTGACTGCGTACTGTGTTTGTAAACAACACTTTATTAACGTGGCACCACCTATATCTCACATCTTTCCTCTTCTCCCAAAAAAAAAGTCAAATAACGAAAACAATGACTCAATTTCGACGTACTTTAGTTAAAAAAAAAATTTACTCGTTTTAATTTTTACTACAGTAGATTTTTTTGGAAAGTTTTGGAAAAGGAGAATAAAAGGGAAGTTGCTGACAGCTGTCTCTTAGCAAATTCGTTTTTGATCCAGTTCCAAACTGGATCGGGTATCAAAATTGGATCGGCTTGTTGTGTGTTGAACGTCAGTGTGTATGGTTTTATTTGTAACCCGTATCGGATTGAGGTTTGCACTGCCAATAAGTTGGAACCTAGGTTCAAAAACGAATTCGATATTAGGCTGTTTCTCCAATGCACCTGCACCTCTTCCTCCATGAGCGATTATTTGCTGGACACATTCCAGGGTTCTTGTGAGCCAAACGCCCACACTGCTTACAAGATTCCGATGGAGTCGGCCTGAAACGTTTACTCGGCATTTCCGCCTGTTCAGATCTAATGTTCCTGACCCAGTTGAAACCAGAGCTCGAGTTCGCCGATTGCTTTCGTTTTCTGGTTGTTTGTTCCCGGGTCCTTTCCATAGCCAAAACGGCCGAAGGTTCCGTTGAAGTACCAGGCTGTGCTTTCATACGATTCATTGCGCGCGGCTGTTTGTATGATGAGGGGCGTATCATGACCGTATAATCTGGCGTATCTGGCCAATTCTTGGTTCCACATTCCCTTCAGAAGCTGCAGTTGGATAAAACGCGTTTGATCCGTTGTGGTATAACCACATAGTCGAGCCTTCTCCACTAATTGTGTGTGAAAACGGACTATTGGTTCACCGTCCAGCTGTCGCATGTTCAAAAACGTTTCGTGCTCTACGGTTGGGTCAGTCATTGATCCGAAGTAACTATTGATATTGCTTACGAATCTGCCGTAGCAATCGTCTGCGTCGAGAAACGGGCGCAGGTCTGCAGCTCGGATCATCTCTTGCATCTCTTTGTATTTGTATTTGTATTTGTATTTGTTGTTGTAGATTTCATCTGACATATGTTTGTCTTAATGAATAAACCAGTTAATGCTAGTATTAAAATAATCGTCTTATAAAGGTAGTCAATGGCATATTAAAATCGAACAACGAATAAACACTATTAAACGCATCGGCAGCAGCACGCAGGGGTTCGTTCATACCATAGAGATGATTACGAGGCACAAGGTGCAAAAAGTTTCGTTGTCGTATCACTCGTTCAGGTGCATAGAAGCTCAGTTGATTGAGAAGTTCCGGAGAGTCAATTTCACCGGTGATCACCTTAGCCGCAAAAACAGCTTGCACTCTGCGCCTCCTTCGTTCTAACGTATCGATTCCAAGCAATCGACACCGATCTTCGTAGGCAGGAAGGTTTGCTGCGTCCCGCCATGGTAGGTGGCGTAGTGCGTAGCGAACAAACCTACGCTGGACAGACTCCAGCCTCGCGATCCAACAGCGTTGATAAGGGCTCCAGACAACGACACTATTTTCCAGTAATGATCGCACCAACGAACAGTACAGTGATTTCAGACACAGAGGGTCCCGGAAGTCTTCAGAGATTGCTTCACCCATTGCTAGATAAAGCTGCCTGGACATGTCCGCCGGCGTGTGCTGAATCCCGTGACGATTTCAAACGTATCCAAATAACGGCACCATGTCCCCCATAGTTTTGATAAAGGCACGCCATTCGGAAATGGCTTGAGTTGTTCCCAACGAATGTTCAACGGTTCGCTTCACACCGATTTACCTCGAGCCCAACAGTCGACCGGCGGTCGAGTCATCTTGTCTCCCCGATCGAACGGTAAAGTTGCCACCAACTGCGATCCAGTGCTTTCAGTGCGACCGAATCAGTGCTTTCAGTGCGACCGAATTCGTTTTTCGCTAACCTTATTCATTTCGTCAGCCTGTTGCTCGACGAAATCGCCCTCGATTTCCACTTTTGCCCCCACGTCTGGGAGCTGTTCGGTCTCCTCTCTCCATGTTATGAAAGTGCAACATGGCGTTTTTTTTGTTTGTGTCGAAATTTCAGTAGACGTGCTCCAGTGGCATTGCTAGAGCTCTGTTTTTGGCCAGCAATCCGCTGCAACAGGCAAACAAAACCGATAAAACATTTGCATTCGGCTTCGATATCTACTGACTCGAAAGGCTCCTTTGCTTCCCCTTCTAGAGATTGCAAAAGATATTGCAGTTTAGCGACCGTTGGAATATCCGCATTGAAGTGAACCTTTTATGAAAATGTGTCACGGAACGACAACCAACGTGAAAAATCGCCATTGAATCGTGGAAGGTAGATTTGCGGTAAGCGGAGGTGGAAGTCGGCAGGTGGAGCGGAAAAAGAGGCGTTCAGGTGAGCTAGATTAACTTCGGTTGGGAGCTTCGAAAGCAGGAATCCTTTCGCTGTGCAGTACCGGTGCTCGAAATCCACTCTATCCGCAAGGTGTGCATCCAGATCGTCGCTATTTAGTCGCTCGATGGTGTCCTGAACCTCCACAAACGCACCATTTACTTTGTCTAAGGAGTCGATTCTCACTTGCACTTGGCACCTATCACGCACTGGATCGAAATCGTCGACGAACGTCCCAACCGCTTTTAGCATAGCGATCATCTTATCCGCAAGGATTTTCTCTTTCTTGGGCGGCATTGTCACCGAGCACACACACGGAAAACGTACGAAAACGGTAGCAAATCCAAAACGGATCTCCTTCCCGCCGTGAGCTACTCGTTTCTACGCGAAACCGAACCGGCGAGGCGAACACACAATTGAACGAAAGAAATCTTTCCCGTCGCGGGGGAACTGGGCTTCGCGACGATGAAATCGACGAGCAGATTTCTTTAATGGCGTGTACTAATCTAGTTTTAGTACACGACACTGAAGAAGTCTGCACATTATAGACGAAATACGCGTTTCTGTCAAGATAAACAATAAAGGTTGTTGGAATTATATGGAAAATACTAATCATTCTTCTCATTTTATAGTTATTATAGAAAGCTTATGAGAAATGACAAATCCGTTAAACTAATGTATGTAGTCCGATTGACGGTTGACGGCTTAACCTAATTCAAGAAGACTGTTATTCGTCTGCAAACATATACATGACAAGAAAACGTAGTAATGTGTTAAAAACGAACCTCGTGATATCTGGCTGTCGTCTTTCCAGAGATGGTAATATCGCATACGCTACACTTATATGGGATGTGCATATTTCGGATATGGCTAACTACAGTTACTTGATTGGTAAAAGTTACGCCACAATGGGGACATTTCAAAGGATGCTTGACCAGTTTCTGCAACTTCTTCTCCAAGTTGTCCTCTTTATCGTTGACATCCAGCAACTCTCCACGTGATCTATAGGAATCTTTCTTTCCTTTACAACGCCGTACATGTTTATCGTAAAGTTGTTTCGATAAACACTTCTTTGAGCATTTCTGGCAGTTATACTTCGACTTCGTGTGTAGCTTTTTCTGTAAGAAACGATAAAAACCAACAATGATACGAATATGTTGTGCAAATCAACTAACCTTATGATATTTCATCCCAGAAAGACTAGCGACAGTAATTCCGCAGATATCACATGATGTTGGTACATGTGTGTGAAGAACGTGTTCAGTTAGGGTGGCATAATCAGAATATGTTTGTGTACAGTAAGAACATGTAATAGAGGATGCTCCTTTGGCAGGATACACCGTCGCCTTTTTTCGGAAATTATCATTGTTTGGGTTTTGACCAGATCTTGAAAAATCATTCGACGAACCAATGTCCAAACCTGTTTCAGGACAATTACTGATAGATTCTTCAGAGGGTTCGAATGGAATTAATTTTGTTTCCTCTATTTCAATTTCCATTTGCGTATCAAGATGGTCGCTATTGGTTTCATTTTGTTCGGGGCTTTTCGTTTGATTCCGGACACCATCACACTTACTTATATGAAGTTCGTATGATCTTTTGAACATATATTTCGCCGAACATTTGCCACACTCGAACGACGGTTCCTTATGTTTTGTTACCTGCAATTAATGGAAAGATAGTAATATGGATTAGAGGATACGTGCGAGAAACTGATCTCATTGTTACGCCAGAAGAGATTTTTCACTGTCGAGAAGTTCATGGAAGCAGTCATTGGGTCAAAAAGTCGATTTGAACGCTCTCAACTGATAACTCCCTTAATAGTGGAGCTAGAGCAATGTCGTCTTTGGCAACGTTGCTAGTTATGACAAGCTTCATATTTTGACAGCATGACTTTTGTTATCAATCCCCCTAAAAGTGAGATAAAAATTCATTTTTTTTAGGATTTTGAGATAGACAGTTGATGTCTTCAGCAAAATTGTAGAAAAAGTCAAAACAAACAGCTTTGCTGAACTCTTATGGACCAAAAAGTTAAAGACCCAAAAAAAAAACTTTGCTGAAGGCATTAAAATTGTAACCGCCAGTGACCCAACACCTTCGCAGGTGTCCTGTGCCACTTTGAGATAAAGTGAAGGCCAAACTAGACGACCTATTAGCACAAGACATCATAGAACGAGTAGAGAAGCCGACATCTTGGGTATCTCTACTCGTCCCGATCCCAAAGGATAATGGAGACCTGAGAATGTGTATCGATATGCGCCGAGCCAATCACAACGGTTGAAACATCCACTTCCTGTGTTCGAGGAAATTTTACCCCGGATCCGTAGAGCTTGATTTTTTTCTCCTCTGGATATGGAAGAATCGTACTACCACGTGATGCTGTCCGAAGGTTGCAGAGACGTCACTACTCTTCTTCGGCGTGAATTGCGCCCCAGAGCTCTGTCAAAGCTTGATGGAGAATTTGTTAGCAAATTGCCCCAACTTGGTAAGTAAAAGCATCCCGCTGGTTAGATTACCCTTCTTAGCAATCCCTTATTCGATTGGCTTTATCGATGACTTCTTAGTGGTCGGGGATACAGAGGAGGCCCATGACAATGCATTGCGGACAGTCGTTCGTAGGTTCGATGAACTCGGGGTTCAATTGAATCACCAGAAATGCAAGTTCAAACAGCTGGAAGTTGTATTTTTGGGACACCGGCTTTCAGACAAAGGAGTTCTCCCATCAGATGATAAGGTCCGTTCTATTTTGAAATGACGGTCTCCAAAGTCGAAGGAAGAGTTGCGAAGTTTTCAAGGGCTAGTCACTTTTGTATCTCGATTTATACCTGATTTGGCAACTGCTAATCATCCACTACGGGAGCTTGTGAAACAAAGTACAAACTATATTTGGGATCAGAAATACCAAAATGCTTTTGACTTGTTTAAGCAACGAATTGGATGCCTAGACTACTTGGGATTCTATGATCCAGCGGATCGAACTCTGGTAGTAACCGACGCGTCCGGCGTAGGTCTGGGCGCAGTCCTCATCCAATTCAAGAATGATAAACCAAGAATCATTAGCTATGCCTTTCAGAGACTGAGATGAAATATCCTCCGATTGAGAAAGAGGCACTAGCTATCGTGTGGGCCGTTGAACGGTTAAAACATCCAGACCGACTCTTAGAATTGAGCGCTGGCTTTTAAGACTTCAGGCACGTTTCACATATCTTATAAGGGATGTCATGGTTTTCCACAGGTTTCATCCAGTCTCCATTCATATACTCTGAGAAAAATTCTATCGTTATACCGACAATTATATCATGGTCAAGATGACTATTGCATATAATGGTTACAATAACCATGGAAATGGACAAATTCACCACGTTCATGGAATTATTGACTATGATCATGGTAACAAGGACTATTTCGACATTATGGTAAATGTTGAATCAATTATTTTTCGTGGTAGTTTTGACCATGATAATAGTCGGTTCAAACTCACTATACTGCAATAGTCATACTAACCCCCAATAATGGTAAAATTTACTATCAATTTTTTTTCTGTGTACATCACTGGGCCATTTTGAAAACTTTGTGAAATGCTCAGGTGACCGACTAACACCGTCCAAACACAATGATAAGGGCCTGTTCATAAACCACGTAGACTTATTTTTGAACATCTCACCCCCCCCTACGTAGACTTTCCTCCATACATTTTTTTTATTTTTTGTATGGAGCGTAGACTTTGCCAAACCCCCCCTCCCCCCAGAAAAGTCTACGTTGTTTATGAATAACCCCTAACGGAAACGGAACGGAAAACGGCAATTTTGACAGTTGCTGCAAATGACTTCGATTTGTCCAATTAGAATCGGCTTGGATCTAGCCTGTTTTCTTTCCGACAAGCAGGCATACTCAGATCGGGCTTTGCCGTTTTCCGTTTCCGTTATCATTGTGTTTGGGCCATAAATCACCCGACATGAAAGTTTTCAACAGTTTCAGTCGAAGCATACTCTTTTCCGCTTCTAGTTGCACGTATTCGTGAAAAGGCAGCAGATTTGGAATTGTATTCAACGCATTTGATGGAGTGCTGCGCATCGCTCCCGTTATAGCAATGGATACTAGCCGTTGAAGTTTTGTAAGCTTTTTCTGTGCAGTAACCGAGTAAAGTCTAACATCATAATGATAGCAATTCGAAACCTTATTTTGATATCAACATCAAATTAATATCAAAATTTGATTTCAATTCACAATTGTCAAACTCGATATCACATTTAATTTTCATCTTGCTGTAATCTTGCGTTCACTTTTCTTTCGCTTTGTTTTCGTTATCTTGACAGATTATCAACTAGAATACTCATTTTGCTATCAACAGGAAGAATGTACAGCAAATTTAGTTTTTAATTTGCTCTCAGCGATAGCAGGATCAGTTTTGTATTTGATGGCACAGGAATATTTTTTTGCTATCAATTTTGATCTTTTAACCGTTAAAACGACCAAAACGATAGCAACCTGAGTAATCATAATCGGCAATATCACAACATCATATTGAGTTTTCAATTTGATCTCAAACTCTTCTCGGGTAGCCTCTTTTGTTTTTGGCCACCACACAAGAGAAGCATACGTTACTTTTGGACGTATTATGGATATATCCACATTAACAATTTTAGGTCTTAGACCGCATTTTCTACCAAATGTTTTTGAGCATATCCAGAAAGCACTGGTTGCCTTACCGACCAAACACTCAAGATGAGCATTCCACTTCAGTTTGGCATCGAGTATCATTCCTAAGTATTTAACCTGTTCACTAAGATGAATCTTTAATCCCCCTCTGAAAGGCTTTTGGACTAAACTTCCTTTTCCTAATGAAAGGTACAATTACTACTTTTGATGGATTAATGCTATGGCCCTCCTTGATATACCAAGACTGGGTAAATTTTAGGGACCATTGCATTCTTTCTGAAATGATGTTGTCAAATTTTCCCCTCACTATGATGGCTATATCGTCTGCAAAACCTACAACCTCGAAACCTTTTTTCTCTAAGCTTCTTAGAAGATCGTCTACAACTAAAGACCACATAAGTAGTGAGAGGACTCCTCCTTGGTGACAACCTTTCGTTGCCCGTATTGTAATAGACGAACTTCCCAGCTCTGAAGTGATTTCTCTTTTGGCGAGCATGGTATGAACCCAGCTAGTTATGTTCATGTCAAAGTTCTTTTTCTTCATGGCACGAGCCATAGACGAATAGGAAGCGTTGTCGAAAGCTCCTTCAATATCTAAGAAAGAACAAAGTGCTATTTCTTTTACCGATAGAGCTTTTTCTACCTTTGAAACCACAATATGCAGTGCCGTAACTGTTGACTTACCCGACTGGTAAGCAAACTGGAACTCAGATAGTGGATGCTTGTTCATGTAATTTGAATTGATACAATCCTTCAACACTTTTTTCATAGTCTTTAATAGGGCTGACGAAAGACTAATGGGTCTGTGTGATTGAGGATGCGCCTTGTCTCGCTTTCCTACTTTAGGTATGAAGATAACTTTTACTTGTGTCCATGAAGTTGGAATATGGTTGAGTCTTAAACTTGCCTTAAAAATCCCAATCAATGGCGAGATCAACACTGCTTCGCCGTTTTGAAGTAATGCTGGAAATATCCCGTCCATTCCTGCAGATTTGTAAGACTGAAAAGATCTCAACGCATTTTCTACCCTGGCTTTCTTAAATACAGACATTTGAGATGTCCTTGTAGAACTTCTTTCACCTTCAAGTGATCCATCTCTGATTGGATGTACACACAAAACTGATCCAGGAAAATGTGTTTCCATCATCAACTTTAACGTTTCACTACGAGTTTTTGTAAAAAATCCATCCTCATTTTTCAGATTCCCAAGTTCAATCGTATGATCCTTTGCAAGAGCGCTCTGAAGTTTTGCGATTCCCGGACTATTGCTTATGTTTTCACACTTAAGAACCCAGGATCTTCGTATAGATTTTCTTATTTCTTTATTGTACTCAGTAAGTGCACTCCTATGGGGGGTCCAATCTGAGGTTCTTTTCGCTTTATCAAACAACCTACGAGATGTTTTACGCAGGCGTTCCAACTTAGAGTTCCACCACGGAAATTCCCTGTTAGAGGACGATTCCTTGATAGGACAACTAATATTGAAAGAATTTAAAATCGTAGAATTTACCATTTGGGAAAATTATTCCAATTTCTGAACTGAATCAATATTTCCACCTTCTTTAAATAACTCCAAATTTAAATATTGTGCATATTGATCCCAGTTTGTTTTCCTCGGCTTTCCAAACGTAGTAGTTGACCGATTTTCACCACTCCATTCCACCCCACTTTGAAATACGTTCATAAATTGCACTATTGCACAATGTCAAATCCAAGGCTCAAGTTGGAAAAAACGGCATCTCAAGTTAACCCATTTTTACCAAGTGGTATCTTCTAGGGCAGTGGCCAGTGAATAAACCAGTTATCACCCTAAGATTATTTTTGTTTAGTATCAGTAGGTTTAGAGCGTTTTTTTCACTCGATACTGTGAATCTTTTTGCTTGTCGTGATGTACTTGTGGTACAATAATACCACTAGAAAATATACTGAATATCATCATATCGACATAATATATAACGGGAAAAGGGAGGGACCATCAGGGTACCCAAGTGAAACGATTTGGCAAGGGGAGCGGATTGGCTGTTTTGATGCGCCTGCTACGATTGTGTTAGAAGTTTACTGTCGCAAAATAATCACTGATTAGATCCAAAATGTCATCCGCTCCTATGAGGTTGGTCGCCAATCAAGTTTCGTGCTTAACGGCTTCTCGCTACGGCTACCTGAGGCACCACAGTAATTGAAAAGAAGCGGCCATTAACTAATGGATCAAGTTTTAATGTGCAATCCACAAGATGTAAACAATACATCTCAAAGAGATGTCGGAATCCTGATTTCACGCTTCTTTGGAAGGGTATCAAAATTTCCGAACAGCAAATTTGCAAGAAAATTAATAACATGACACGCGACATGAAGGCACAAAATCCTGCAGTGGTTAAATTATCGTGTAAGTATTTATATAGATTCTAAAAGAAAATGAAATAGCTCTGTTGGTTATAAGGAGCTCAGTGTTTGTACATTGTAAGCATATTTCAAGTGTTTTCAGCTGCTGGGCGTTCCAAAACTACAAATCTATTGTGCCTAACGTCGTACATCACTGGTAGCTCGATGCCAACCGGACGTAATCTACACAGATCTAACGGCAGCTTTTGACAAGCTGATTCACGCAGGGTAGCCATCTTGGACCTTTAAAATTTCTTCTTCACTTCAACGACATACATAATGTTATCGAAGGACTACGACTGTTGTTCGCCGAAGACCTGAAAGCTGCTTGTTCGAGCACGAAGTTTTGCCTGTCATCGAAGGTATTTCTTCGCTGCTGTTAAATAGACGGAAAACGTACGAAAACGGTAGCAAATCCAAAACGGATCTCCTTCCAATCGCGGTCTATTGGCCTTCGCGACGATGAAATCGACGAGCATACTTCTTTAATGTCGTGTACTAATCTAGTATTAGCACACGACACTGAAGAAGTCTGCACATTATAGACGAAATACGCGTTTCTGTCAAGATAAGCTATAAAGGTTGTTGGAATTAAATGGAAAACACTAATCTTTCTTCTCATTTTATAGTTATTATAGAAAGCTTTTGAGAAATGACAAATCCGTTAAACTAATGTATGTAGTCCGATTGACGGTTGACGGCTCAACCTAATCCACGAAGACTGAGATTGGTCTACAAACATATATACATGACAAGAAAACGTAGTAATGTGTTAAAAACGAACCTCGTGATAAATGGCTGTCGTCTTTCCATAGATGGTAATATCGCATATGCTACACTTATATGGGATGTGCATATTTCGGATATGGTTAACTACAGTTACTTGACTGGTAAACTTTTTGTCACAATGGGGACATTCCAAAGGATGCTTGACCAGTTTCTGCAGCTTCTTCTTCAAGTTGTTCCTTTTTGTCTTGTTACTATCTGTATTGTTGACATCCAGCAGTTCTGCACCTGAACGTTTATTTGAACGCCGCCTTGTCCACAAAGTCCGATGGATCTCTCTCATATGTCCAGTAAGAAGTTCTTTAGTTTGGAATTTAGCTGGACATTTGTCACACGAGAATAGAAAATTCTCACATAATTCCAAATGCGATGCGCTTGTGTGAGAACTCTTTTGCATCCGTTTTCGTAGGCGTGTCTGTTTGGGGAAAAAAAGAGCATATATAATTGAAATATAATTTAAGAAAATAAAACAATACATTAGGATAATTAGCAACTTCAGTCAATGCCATCTCAGAATCTTCACTAGAAGATTGTTCAGGTGACTGTACTTGTTTTTACAACAGATGCAAGCGCATCGGTTCTCATCTCCGTATCATTTATATCCGATTCGGCAGTCACCGGCGATTTTTCGCTCATCTCAGTATTTTCACTTAACGCTGGTAACTCAACATTAGTTTCCTGTAATTTGTTGTTCTGCTTTTTCCTTCAATAGATTCAGATGAACAGGATCCGAAATATCTTCCTCTGAGGTATGACCACCGCCCGGACAATTACCTAAAACGTGATCATTTCTTAGCTGTTCGGTCCGAAAAATTTCTCCACATGCAGAACACTCCAGAGATAAACCGGCATGAACTTCCTGCAATTAGAGTGAAGTATTGTATAAATAATGCAAAATTAGTTTGTATTGAACTCATTTCTTACATCGACGTGCTTCACGTAGAAACTCTCCGAATACGCACGTTGATCATTGCACAGTTCGCATTGATGTAGCTTTTGCCTTGTTTTTAGCTCGTGATAGTTGAATTCTTTACTTTCGTCTGCAATCTGTTAAAGAAAGCAATTTTAGTATGACTTCATAGAGAGCTGATTCAGAATTAATAAGTTGACCCCTTATACCTCATGTAAGTCCAGATGATTCCACAGTCCCTCCTTGCTCATGAAGTCCCCATTGCAACGAGAACATCGAAAAACCAACCGTATCACACACGCCTGATGCGATGCGGTATCATCCTCTGGGTGCTCCTCAAGACATATTCCACACTGCACCGTCTTTCTTGCAGTATCTTGCATCATATTTTCAACTGTTGGACATGTAATAAATATATGAAAAATAGAGTGAGAAAATGTTTGGTGTTTTAACCCGTGTGTGTGTGTGTGTGTTTTTTTTTGTGCACAATCAAACACTCATTGACCGGCAATGGTATTATGTAAGAAATCTGTTTACAACAATTCCTCAAGTGACCATTGGAAGCAGCTTTAATCCGAGAGCTACAACATGATAGCTCTACTGCAGATCCATCAACCCATTTCAGAAAGTCTGAAGAGTCACGCCCATTCCGAGGTTACTTTCACATACAATAAGCCCCGCACGTAAACATTACCGATATCATTTGGATAAGGGCACTGCAACACACTTCCAAATATGAAAATGTTAACTTTCCAAACCAGACACGTATTTGGTATTATTTAAAAATAAGGTTATTGCTATACAGTTACCTATAGTCAGATACATCTCACCCATGACCGCTTCCTTAATAACACTCGCTTGTTTATTCGAAACATTAAAATTCTCGACGTTGATTCGTAATTAGCTTCATGCACTCGTGACAAAATAAGCGCAAAAATTAACGTTGCCAAACCGCCCGTTAGATATGCAACCTACACGAAAACTCTGTACACTTCGTGGTTAACGCATCTGAAATTATGTGGCAGCCTTCACGCACGCATCCTCATTGTCTTCGTTTGCTGCTTCCGACAAGCAAATGGCCGTTTTCTACATGCACTGGTCTTAATTTTTTTCACTCCACACTGCCAATAATCAAATCCCCACTATGAAGCGACTCTATATTGAACTTCAAAACTGCTTATAATCATAGGTTCACTTGCGACAAAGCGGACAAACAATCAAACTTAATAAATTATGTCACAATACTACCTTTAATTAACAAAACTAAGCTGATATAACGAAGCACACAGAAAACAAAAAAATGTGGAAATACTACCGACACTCACACACACGAGAGGGAATCGATTGTATTCACTACGTCTTTCCCAATGCACGCGTTTATTTTATGATTTCACTTTTAGTTAAAGTTAAATTAGGAATTATTGATTTATTTTTTTCGTGAAAACGACGCAGCAAAAACAAAACACGTCAGTTTCAAAGCACGGCTTGCTGCGATCTTCCTTGATTGGTGTTTTAACCCTTCTACTGTTTATCCGTGGCCCGGAGGGCCAAGTGTCATATACCAGTCGACTCATGTGCTCAGTTACATGGTTGATGGAAATATTTATGGACTAGCCCAATACAGAGGCCTGCACTTTATCATCAGGCACTGTGTCATAATGTGGTCAGGACGGACACCATCACAACCCTCCAGGGACTGCCTAATTGTATATCTTCATGGGGGATCTTGGCCCTTATCCACTATGCTCTCTGAGCCATTTGACTCATACTCCCACCTTCTAGGCTTTCGACTCGAGTAGTTCCCGTTGGTGTATCTACCCTTCTCGGCTGGAAGATTTCCCGGCAGTGGAAGTTCTACGGAAACCGAACCACGATGCGCCATTTAGCACCCACGTTTTGACGCAATCGATTCAAATAGTCCCCGACTGTGGATAGTCTCCGGACAGAAAGTTTTCCGACGTTGGAACATCCCCCGAGACCGACAACCCCTACTCCACTCAACCACTCGTTTCTTGGATCTCCCACCATTTCCGCTGCAAAGCCGACATGATTTGCGTAATGGCTCCGTTAATCGCATTCCATGCACTTTCGTCACGACACATTATATAGACGACGTTATCTGGGCTGCGCAATGATCCGAATCTTGGACAGTCAAAGACCACGTGCTCGTGCTCGGGCGTCTGTTGGACATCTGCGCAATCCGGACAGAAGGATGATGCTGCTTGTCCGAATTAATGCAAGTATTGCCTGAAGCAACCGTGGTGAGACATAAACTGCGTAAGGTGGAAGTTTATCTATCCAGGCTTCCTTCTCATCCACATGGACAGGATCGGTATGAGCTGGTGCGTCCATCTATCTTTCTCTCCCATGTCCTATTTTCACTGCCATTTGGCCATTGACTCCGCTCTCACCAGCTTCCAAACTACCCGGATACTTGTCCGCGTACTGTTCAACTTCGCCCAGTTTCTCTTAGTACCCAGCGATGCGATACAGGCTGAACCTCCGTATCTCGAAATTAGAAGAAAAAATAGTATTTTCCATTTACTTCCAACTACCTTTGCTTATCTTGACTGATACGCGTATTTCGTCTACAATGTGCAGACTTCTTCAGTGTCTCGTACTAATAATTCGACTTGTCGTACTAATAAGTCGAGATATTAGTACGAGACACTGAAGAAGTCTGCAAATTGTAGACGAAATACGCGTATCAGTCAAGATAAGAAAAGGTAGTTGGAATTAAATAGAAAATACTAATTTTTCTTCTAATTTCTAGTTACAGGTATTCCACTAAACAGCTCAAACCCTCTAGGACTCCGTATCTCATTGTCGATGACAATACATTAGCTAGTATTCTCAGCTTACTAATGCTAGATCCACAGCTATTCGGATTTCTTCTGGTTATCGCGTTGATAACCTTCACCGCCTTCTCGCAAGCATCTACGTCTACGCGCTTCGAGGCTACGTCATGACGATTTCTGCTCACTGCACTGGTTTGCAGTGGCTGACCAACAGCACCTCCGGTTTGTGGTGGACTATCTGCAGCTTCGCCCCCTGCATTCAGTTCTTAATTATGCTGATCGCTTTGGTCGACAGCATTTCCACTTCTTCCAGTGTTTCGCCTGACACTGACAATACGACAATGTCGCCGGCAAAGCCAACGATCACACCGCCTTTGGGCAGCTTCAGCGTCTGCATTCCGTTGTTGGGCCGAGGATGGTACCTTACGGAATTCCCGCCGTGATGTTCACCGATTTCCACCCCAGGGAGGTCTCGTTGATCAGTAAATCTTCAGAATTATGCACAGGTAATCAGGGATCCTTATTCTGTGCAGCGACTTGACAATAGCCTCCCAACCGGCTCCCCTTAAAGCGTTCTTAACAACAGCGTTACAACAGTGCAATATCGATCGCCTTTCCACTTCTGTTTGTACGACTTTAAGGCTACTTCGACCACAGTCCGAATGGCATCCATCGCAGACCTTCCTTTCCGGTAACCGAATTGAATCTCCAATAACCCGTGTTCGCTTTCGGTAAATTTCATGATTCATGATTCAATTTCAAGATGATCCTCTCTAGAAGTTTCCCAAGCGTATCCAGCAGGCAGATTGAATCCTTCGGAGGCTTTCCTGACTTCGGCAGCAATACTAGCTTCTGTATTTTTCACCTGTCCGGCCTTCCTCGAGACATTTTTGCAACACATCCCTGAGCATGTACAAAAATGTCTGAATCGCCACTTTCAGAGCCACGTTAGGGATTCCATTCGGTCCGGGTACCTTCTTCGCCTTAGGCCACTGACATGAGCTTTTCGTTCGAGCCCTCAGCATTACTTATTTTTTCCTCGCCGTACCATGTACGTGACCACGTCATTGAATCGTGCGTCGAGAATAGTCCATCTACGATAACCTTCAGTTTTTCTGGACACAGCTCTGCAGCATTCGTTAGGCCTTTGATCTTTGCCACCACAATACGGAACATGTGGTCCCAGAGGTTGGCGTCAACGAATCGGCACAGCTCCTTGTAGCAGTTCGTCTTGCTCTTATCTCTCATTTTAATTCGGCCATGGCAGCTCGGAATACCACCAGCTTTCTGAGCACGTCTTCTGGCTTTGGGAGTTTGCTGAGCTGCTAGTCGTATAAGTCAGCTCGTCCTCGTTTTGGTTCGAGAGTTCGTTGTCGAACCGAAGTTGCCGGCAGCTCTTATTTACGAAGATAAACGCATTTAAGGGTTTCCAGAACCTACCTGATGGATTTTTTTTTCAAGAGTTTTTTGTCGAAGACCTTCGTCTTCCACTTCCGCACAAAACTATTTGTCTTTCGTATTGTGACAGGATTTCGCCGGCGGATGCTATACCTGATCGCCAGATAGTCGCTATGGGTATACTCTTCACACACTCTTCAGTTCACATTTGTCATCAGCGACAGACTACAGAAGGTAACATCCATGACAGATTCACGACCATTCCTGTGAAAAGTGCTGGCGGAACCTACGTTCGATAGTATAACTTTGCCAGAGCTTCGAGCAGGCTGTACCCTCCAGCGTTGGACCATCTGCTGCCCCACTACACTGCCCAAGCTTTGATGCCTCCTCCGTTGACGACCGGTTTTCTTCCAATGAGCTTCCCCATCAGTGCATCCACGAACCATCCCCCGGCTGAAAGTCTCTTAAATAAAGAAATCCAATCCAATCCAATCAGTGCATCCAGCATTTGGTGGAACTGCTCCCTACTGTCATCACCCCCTGCCATGTGGTCGATGCCGTCCTCCTTTTAGCCAAGCATGCATCTCGGTTGCTTTATGCAGTCCCTTGCAAAGTATTTCTTGTCCCTGCATTTCCTGCATAGATCAGATCTGTCAGGACCATTGCAGTTTCTCGCTTGGCGACCAGAAACCTTGCACTTAAAGCTCTTCTCCAATTCCTTTACAACTCGAGGGACGACTCTAAGTAAGCACACCGACCACCCGACTTTTACTCGACCCGACTCCAACAGCTTCTTGGCTGGAGCTGCTGGCAGACGTATCGTTGCCGCCTGTGTGCTCTGCCGGATTGTCAAGGGTGCATCTCAAAGATCGCAGTGTCTTTTCAGCGCCATCCTCAGCTTGTGTAATGTTGTTTTTTCGTCAAGATTTTTGCAGTCTATTACTGTCTCCTGGGGTAAAGTTCTTACTATCGCCTGCTCACCAAGTGACAAGCGTCGTGAAGGCTGTGCTTTTGATGGCAGGACGCTTCTTCAGCTGAAAAAGCATCTCACCATTCGGGATGCGGATGGATTTCACCACATTTTCTCTTATTTTCTTCAACTCCGGATCAGCTTTCACTTTTCGGAGGAGTTCAGCATACGTCGTTCCACTTTTCACCTTAACAATCAGAGCGTCGCCCTTACTTCACTCCCGACGAGGCAGTGGTATCTGCTTCTTCTGCTCTTCTGACGTTTTCACTTTCTCTTTCTCTTTCATTCTCTTTTTCTGGTTGAGGCCTGTTCATCAACCACGTAGACTCATTTTAGAAAATCTCAGACCCCCTCTTCCCCCTCGTAGACTTTTCTCCATACAATTTTTTGAATTTTTGTATGGAGCGTAGACTTTGGTCAACCCCCCCCCCCCCCTCCCCCTAGAAAAGTCGACGTGGTTTATGAATAGACCCTTGCCGGCAGTGCGCCATACACTGCCTTCTCGTTTCTCTTCGTCTATTTTGTGCTTCTTCAGCTCCTCCATCTCTCCTGCTGTATCCCTTTTTCTTTTCCCCGAGGGTAGATTTACATTAGTAAGCTTTACGATTACTATTTTTCGCACGAATGAGTGGAAGAACCAGCCAAGGAATGAATTCTCAGAAATTCAAAACATCCGTAAAAGAACTTAAAAACAGTGGTTCTATGCCTCGCTCATAGCTGCAGATTTGTTAGAAGTACATCAGCCGATATAATGAGATCCTAAAATCCAGACATATACGTGCCTCTTCTAAAATCAGTACTATCAGTGTTATACTGTTCCTCCTCAGCATCTCTTCAGAGCTTCCATCAAGACATCAACCTGATCCTAGTAGTGTTGGCGAGGTTTCCCCAGGTAATACACGGCGGAGACTTCAATTGCCATCATATGCTATGGGGCTATGCCATGGTTCTCGCATTGGTTTCCAACAGTCCAATAGTAAACTGCACATAGATAGGGAAACGTCCATTAATTACGTCACGCAAAAAAATACGTTTTATAACCCCCCCCCCCCCCTTTGTCACGTTTTTTGTATGGACCTTAAATTTTTATTGTATGGATCGTCACGTTTTTCCAAACCCCCCCTCCCCCCTTACTGCGTGACGTAATTAATGGACCTTCCCTAGGGCAGGAGCAATCAATCGGAAGCCATCATCTATCGACCGAAATCAAATGGATCGCGGTAATTCCCGAGAGAAACACCGACACTGTTGGTGGTATAAGTGATCTCTCCCGTGAAGTAGGTACAACGATAAAAACGAATCGCCAACCAATTTTATTGGTGGAGAGCGACGAAGTGGAGAATGCATGGAAGGCAAAGTAGGAAGCAGTTTCGACAAATCGAAGGACCAGTCTGAAACTAGAATGGACACGAGACGAAACTCGATGATTCAGTAGATCATCGAAAAACGCACATCCTTGAAGGTCAGTGCATACCAAGCCATATCGGAATCAAATGCAACGACTTAGCAAACGATTTGACGGAGTAGGAGTAGGAGCATCTGGTACATAAACATACCTTCAAGCTGCAGGGTAAATAAAAAGTCACTTTTTGCGTGACATAGTTATTGGACGTTCCCTTATTATGAGTGCAACGGCCTCGGAGCACCTGCTCGTCCGAGCGCTAGTAGAGCAGGTCTCGAGTAGTTCATGTTAAGGGCCTAAAAGCCATTTGTTAACAATGACTTTAAATGTCGATTTCTCTTGAATCTTAAATCACTCTCGTGAAATGAAAGTAACATTTGGTAGAAGAATGTTAGTTTTACCATATGGAGTAGCTGGATATAGTGGGATTGTCGTGATTCGTGAGATATCAACGTTTAAAGTCATTGTTTACAAATGGCTTTTAGGCCCTAATCATAAAATTACTCGAGAGGTTGTCAAATAGTAGGTTATAACATTAAAACTCAATGCTGATATTTGTATCAAAACATACAACACAAAACAGAAAGACACATAACATACATTTCCATGTAAAGTGAACCACCAAAGGATCACTTTAAAACTGTATATGGAAC
>JASCZW010006728.1:0-84665 GCA_034211315.2 Aedes japonicus
CTGAATGTTCACGACAGCGCAACAAGCAGCGATAGACAATGTTGATGTAGGTCCGTTGTTTGCTTGTGCAAGCTATTTGATCGATCCTCCCTCCAGACTAGTCGATGTTTCACTTAAGAAATTTATTTCCCATAATTTGATTTCATTTCACTCCATTCAGCTTTTAAACGGATTTAAAAAATATTCTAAAATTAAATTACTCTGCAACGCATAGATTCCTTTTACATTAAATAGAGATAGCCATACCCTTCCTATTATGTGCCAAGAAAGATTCAATAAAAAAAAAACCAAGCGAACTATTCTCGACTTCTGCATTCAGAGAAGCTGCTGCCGTGGGCGTTTTGTAACGGATAGAGCTTAGTCCTGCATTCGTTTGAGCATGGAAAGAAGGGATAGAGCTTATTGCCAAATGGTGCATGACATCCCTTCAACCATGGGGCGGTGCAGATGAACTACCTTTCTTGCTTGCCTCACATCCAATTCGTGGTTTGGAAACCGTGGTTTTGCTAACTGAAAAATATCCGATGTAAGGTTTCACTTGTATAGGCTATTGTGCAGCACCAAAGTAATGTGCATTAGGATAGGACAAATAATGGTCAAGAAATGCTTTTACTGTCTCGAATTACTTACCTTGCATGCAGCTGAAAAGGAGTGAAAACTTCGTAGCGTTAGTAACGCCTGCCCATGTAATCTAAATGGGGCTGGCACATTTACTTGAGGAACAATAGTCCTTCCAACTGTTCCGCAGGGAAAACTAATATTTCACCCGTACTGGAGAAGTTGTCAAAATTACTTCGGAAGAAATGGCAAAAATTACGTCAGGCTTTTACTTGTCAGCTACATACTAGATTTATACGGTTAAGCTTCAAGAAATCTACGGTAATCAAAACATAAAGGGTGTAACGATTAAAACTTGACGCATTTTTTTTCAATAGTGCAATTAAAAAACCTGAACACCCATTATTTTGATTTTGACGTTTCTCGTCATTTCAGGGATGTCAGATCCCAATAAGCCTAAAAAAAGAATATAAAACACATATGTTACATGTTTCATGCTGTAAACTTTTAAAAGTGACATTTGACTACACTCAAAAACCAATGCACCTTATATTTGAGTGCAATCACCTATAGATCTGGAAAGGCAAAGTTATTGCATGTATTGGTGCAACACTTATTTTTTATTAAATGTGTTCAAATACTATTGATGACGCATAGAGTAATTAACTATATGTGCAATAAATATATATTCTTTAAGTGCAACAGCTAAAAATATATTAATTATAGTGTACATGGATTGCATTAACGTGTCCTGGAAAAATTTAAATGAGTTTTTAAATACGTTTTATGTGAAAAGGTGCATGGATATATTTTTCATAGAAAGGTTGGTATTGGATTTTTTCTATCTTTTCATGTAATAAAATGGAATGTGTGAATAAAAGAGGTCTTATTTGTTTGTAAAAAATGCTCGGCAAAAAAATCTGCGACTTCCGCTGGCAAACCAAGTACCTCAACCACCACACGGTAAACTTCACTTCGCTTGTCAATTAAGTGACGGGTGTAAAACATTATGTGCGGCAAATGAAAATCATACTGACTCCCATGATTTCAATTCAATGCCAAAATTGACCGATTTGAATGCTAATTTTAATAATAAAAATTATTGATTTCTTTTCAGTGTAGCTGAGTCATGTAGGTGTACGTTTCATAAATTTTAAATATAGATTCATTTATTTGACCAATTTATTTTTCAGAATTGTGTTTGATGTTATAAGCTAAGTCATTGTTGCCTGACTATCGGACGGCACGCGCCCTTTCTGAATGTGCTTCTCAAACAGCTCTGCCCCTGCTGCTCCGACGGCACTGAATGGAAGTGTCAGAGCGACCGGCTTTCACTATAGACACTCAAGTAATAGACCGAACAACGTGAGTCTGGCACAGTTGATGTATCCAAAACAACTGTCAAATCGTATGGGAAATGCGAGGAAATGTTCGTTTTGGATACAACATGGCGGCACATTGTCCGGTCTATTACTAGAGTGTCTATAGCTTTCACTACTCGTGAGTAAGCACAAAACAAAACAAAACGAGAAAAAGAACTGAATTATTAGTTATGGAAAATCATAAAATTAATCAATGTAAATTTAAACCGTCTTAAAATCTATTCATCTACTCCTTATCAAAAGGTAATCCTAATCCTATTATACCAACAATCAATATGCAACTAGCGATTTGAAATTGGTTCACTGTTGTAGCACCCCTTGGTCCGAAATACACCTTGAAGTCAGCACCTTGCTGTACGTATTTGCGCCTTTGTTTTGATTTGCTGTGTTATTTTGACAGAATATTTGAGAGTGTGTTCGTGTGAGTTCATTATTAAGGGCGCATTATTAAGCTTGGGACCGAGTTTGGGACCGATGTGCTAGTACTGACTGAGCCAAGATAAAAATCGTTTTAGTATGGGACCTACTGGTCTTAGAGTTAGTCTATGATTATACTAAGTAATCAGTAAACCTATATTATCATTATTATCGTACAAAACTATAGCGCAAATATGTACCATCCATCCATCCATCCTACCTTACCTAAATAAAACGCAGTATTGAATCTGGTAAGTCCTAGAGTATTTGAGCTGTTTAGTGGAATACCTGTAACTAGAAATTAGAAGAAAAAATAGTATTTTCCATTTAATTCCAACTACCTTTGCTTATCTTGACAGACTTGACGCGTATTTTGTCTACAATGTGCGGACTTCTTCAGTGTCTCGTACTTATAACTCGACTTGGTACTAATAAACATTTGTACACAATGCACCAATTTAAACCTTTCTATGAACTGTAATTAATATCGTAATTACGGTACCTTAGTATCTAAACTATTATTATAATTATATTCATTATTTTACAGAGAAATTATAAAATCCCTATAACTCTGGACTTTACAAATTCGGAAACATCTCTATTGGTCTGGTCAACCGCGTTCGAAACGAACTTTGACAGTCATATTTATACAGTTCACTTATTGGAGAGGTTCAATCGTGTTAGCTTTACGGAATCGGTATTTCACGGGTTTTTTATAGCATAGTGACTAAATACACTGAAGTTTTTTTCCCCGGTTTTTACGCGGTTTATTTTCACGCGGTTTTTTTTACGCAATCCGCGTAAAAAAACCGCTTTATTTCAAAAAACGACGTAAAAAAAGTCAAGGAAATAAAAATTATATTTCATATTCATATTGAAAGGATATGGTCATAAAAATGTATTGGTGGTGGAAAAACATGGTTCCAGTAACATTGGCCACCGGAAATCTGCTACAAATGGATAGAGGTTGTTAATTCAATGTGTGAGCAAAGTAGTCCAGAGTAGTTATAGAGAGTTTTTGTCTTCGGCAAAGTTTCTCAGTGTGTCATTCGTCGTCTTTTGACATTATCATATTAGTTCCACATCATGCCGCAGAAGATGGCGCTGCAGTCTATCTTTTCTAAATTAAACGCTAGAGAGTTGCCGTCTTAGGCTAACTTTCTCAGTATGTATGTTGTTTGTCGTCGTTTGACTTTGTTGTATTAGTTACACATTAGGTATACTGTAGAGATGTGAATGCAGATTATCTTTTCCAAAATGAAGTGCTAGAGAGTTACCGTCCGTGGCAAAATTTCTCAGTATGTCATTCGTCGTCTTTTGACATTGTCATATTAGTTCTAATTTATACTGCAAATATGGCAGCGCTATCTTTGACGTACGATCTGGATCGAACGTGATTATTTTGAATGCCTTTATTATATAATTAACATCTTTGCTAAATACAGCACTTTCCTAGAGCACGTTTTGGCAATTTAGAATTTGGCGGCGCAATTTGGAACTAATCTGATAATATCAAGTGACATTATTTTACATTCTCAACAACTTTACTGAGAACGGCAACTCTCTAAAGCTTCATTTGGAAAATATATTTTACTACGCGGTCCGTTATAAAAAAACGACGTAAGAAAACCGCGTTATCTAAAAAACAACGTAAAAATAGTCAAGTCACAAAATACGTGCAAAAAATTTGATTGTTGATATTGATTGTACATTTCCCAACTTAGCTACTGAACAATACTTTTTTTGAAAAAGAAAAATTGTTGTTTACAGTTTATTATATGTACTGATGTAATGATACTGATCGTGGATTTTGGTAGAAATCCAGCAATATGGGTATCAAACTTCTTAAAATTTCTTCAGAAGTTTGATTTTTCTTGTTTTGGGTCCATCGGATGTATAATACTTCAAGTGGCCAGTCCGGAGAAGGTTTCCCAAGGGTCCGTTGCTGGTCATAGGCATTTTTCAATGGAACCATAACAATATGTGTATCGAACTGCTTGAATTTTTCTCAAGCGTTTGTTCCTTGTAATCCTGAGTTCACCAGACAAGTAGGCCTTGGAGTGACTGTTTGTCCCTGAACCGGTCATTCTGAAACAGGTTCCCGTGAGGCCTGGAGTGATCAAAAACATTTTCTGGAGTAAACCCTAGCAATATGAGTACCAAACTTCATGACTTTTTTCAGTAGGATATTTTTCAACGTTTTGTGACCATCTTACGATTTGTCCTTGGAGCGGTCATTCCGGAACAGGTTCCCGTATGGCTGCGATTGGCTATAAACATTTTTAGAAGAAAGCTCTGGCAATATGGGTATCAAAATTTATGAAATTTCTTAAGTAGGATATTCTCAACGTTTTATGGACATCTGACGACTTATCAACGTAACGGTCATCCTAGTACAATTTCCCGTATGCCAGACATTGCCAAAATTTCCTTTTAAATTTGTTCATGGCCATTCGAGGCCCCACGAATACCTGTTCCGGAAAACTGGTTTGTGGACAACTATCCTACTGAAGAAATTTCATGAATTTTGATACCCATATTGCCGAGGTTTTATTTTGAAAATGTTAATGGCTACTTGAAGGCCCACCGGAACCTGTTCCGGAATAGCCAGTCTGAGAACACGTCATCAAAAGGCCACACAATGTTGACAGATATCTTACTGAAGAAATTTCCTGAATGTTGATACCCATATTGCTGGGGTTTCCTTCTATATATGTTCGTGGCCACTGGGAACCTATTCTGGAATAACCGGTCTGGGAAAAAGTTGGCATATTCAGGTATATGGAATAGAAATGTATTTTAAGGAATTATTCCAAAGGTTTTGACAGTCTTTTCAGAAATTCACTTGATATTCCCAAATAGTGTCACCGTACCGAACCTCAGCCCCGAAAACCCGGATTTATGGGAACCAGATGAATCCAAATGACGTTGCCGATTTCCATAAAGCAGATGAGTTTTTGAAACTAACGGTGAAAACAAAACTAAAATCGGCCAATATTTGCCAGTGTGACAACCATTTGAATTTGGTGGATACCCGGGTATCCTGTCGGACTCTTTTACGGGTGTTTTATTTTTGCTGGGCACACAACGGCTAGTTGGCGTTTAAATGGCTAAACAATCTAAAGCTGGAGAGTAGGGTAGTATTTGAAATTTGGACAACAATTTTATTTAGTATATTATATATTGTTTTTCTTACCTTATTTGAAGAAAGACCGGAAACGGCAACTCTCTAGCGTTTAATTTAGAAAAGATAGACTGCAGCGCCATCACTGCGGCATGATGTGGAACTAATATGATAATGTCAAAAGACGACGAATGACACACTGAGAAACTTTGCTGGAGATGGCAAATCTCTAGCGTTTAATTTAGAAAAGATAGACTGCAGCGCCATCTATGCGGCATGATGTGGAACTAATATGATAATGTCAAAAGACGACGAATGACACACTGAGAAACTTTGCCGAAAACAAAAACTCTCTATAACTACTCTGGACTGCTTTGCGCACACATTGAATTAACAACCTCTATCCATTTGTAGCAGATTTCCGGTGGCCAATGTTACTGGAACTATGTTTTCCAACCCCAATACATTTTTATGACCATATCCTTTCAATATGAATATGAAATATAATTTTTATTTCCTTGACTTTTTTTACGTCGTTTTTTGAAATAACGCGGTTTTTTTTACGCGGTACCATTACCGTCGTAAAAAAAAACTTCAGTGTACTACGTTTAGTAGGACTTGGACCTTTAACTCGTATTTTGTGTTTGTTTTTGGGGGTAGTGATCGACATACCTTAGGGGTGGATCGCATACTGTTTTCTTATGTTATTTTCTTTAATCTGTCTACAAGTATTTCTTTCTCGGCATTGTTTCGTTTAAGGTGTATATTTAAATGTTCAACACTTGATTTTGACGATTTTTCACGGAATTGTTCTAAATCGGGTCTCAACAGTTTATTAGTGATATACAGGGTGTTTCGATCAATATTTGGTCGACTTAAACTTGACGCATTTCCTTTCATTGTTCATTAAAAAATATTGCTCACGAAATTTAATTGTACAGGACGATGAAACTTACGTCAAGGCAGAATTGACAACCGGACGGGAAAAGGTGGAAGATATTTTCAAACACAATAAACTGTCAAAGTTCACGAAGAAATATCAGGTGTGGCAGGCCATCTGTACCTGTGGCTTGAAGAGCAACGTTTACATTGCGACCGGAACCGTCAACCAGGAAATTTATCTGAGCGAGTGCCTACAAAAACGTCTACTACCTTTCCCGAAGCAAAACAATTGTTCCGTTCTATTTTGGCCGGATTTGGCATCTTGCCATTACGGAAAAAGGCCATCAAGTGGTATGCTGCCAACAACGTTCAAGTGGTGCCCAAGGACAAGAACCCTCCCAACATGCCAGAGCCTCGGCGCAATATTGGGCCATCGTCAAACGGAACCTTAAGAAGACTCAAAAAGCTGTTGTGAGCGAGAAACAGTTCAAGGCAAACTGGCGTTCTGCGGCGAATAAAGTGGACAAGGAGACTGTACAAAATTTTATGGCAGGTGTTAAACGAAAGACCCGGCAATTCGCATTCGGTAAAATGGAAGCTTAGCTGAATATTTCTCGTGTATTCTGTTTTAACTGAACTTGACAAAGTAAGATAATTTGAATTATTAATAAAAACTTTGATCGAATCACACACATAACTGTTTGACCAAATTTTTAACGGAACACCATCGATAGCATTTATTCATTCGTCAGTTAACCTTTCTGTTAAATAACATTATTTATATATTTATGGATATTTGCCTTCAATAAAGTTAATTTTGAAATTTTATGCCTACTATAGTGTTGATGTTTACAATTTTGATCAGTAGATATGCACTCAAAATAGTGTTTAATAACAATGTAAAAGAAAATAATTGGGATTTTTTGGAAGGGAACGTCCATTATTTTTGTCACGCAAAAAATGACTTTTTATTAACCCACTCCCCCCCCCCCCCCCCCCCCAACCTCTTGTCACGTTTTTGTATGGAACTTCAATTTTTTTTGTATGGATCGTCACGTTTTCCTAAAGCCCCTTCCCCCCTTATTGCGTGACATAATTAATGGACCTTCCCGAACACGCAAAAACAACTTTTCCCTTCAATTCCAGTCGCCAAATCTTCACCAAAACTTCCCAAAAAGGATTGATTTCGACTTGTTGTAAGATTCAGCTGCGTATTTCTGCTCTCAGGTTTGGTGTGGTTGGTTTAACTGGCTCATATCAATTAATTGCTTTACCTTTTAGAAGGTAGGTACATAAATCATTGGCATACACATCTTTTCCGCTAGATTCTTCTCAACGAATCTTCAACAAAACTTCATTGAGAGTATTGACTTCGACATGTACTGTGTTCTTGCTGATGTGATTTGATGTGCCGCATGACAACCAAAACCGGTCCAAGTCAGAAGCTGGCCACTTCCCCCTCCCCTGAACATATCAGAATGTGGACAATGTGATACAGGTTACTCAGTTTGACTAACATTGATCTTGTTGTCATGTTTTCATGTGATTTGAAGTGATGAATGATGGGTTTAAAGCAATTCAGGCTGATTATAGAAACATGATCCAAATTCACCAGAACAATTGCCGACGATATTTTCAGAGCCAGTTGACCGATTCCAAAAATATTCAAGAGCTTTCTTTCGGACCACAAATCTATTTGATGGTTGTTTCTTCTCTTTCGTGGTAATTTAAAAATTTCTACGATATGAACAATTTTCTTTGTACGAAAAATACAATTTTTCTGCATCACTGCAAGCTGAATCAATCTGGTCTTTTTGACATCCAATTTGAACGCAGCGTTCCAAAATTTATAAAAGATTCATGATTTTGTAAAGAAATTCTCAGAAAGACTAGTTTTGGCCGTTTCTCTTCTAAGTTGGAACCTGTGCGATGTGTTGACAGTCCAAATTGTTATTTTCTGCTATGCCTGGCAACCAGAAAGTGCATATTGGCAAGGTTGCTGGTTTCTTATTTCTATAAGCTCAACTGTCAAAAGTGTGCCTTACACTCTCGCGTCACTTTACTCAATTTTTGAGTACAATTGTATGCTATCTTTACTGAATCTACTCAAAAATTGAGTTGATACACTTTTTAACGAAAATTTAGTAACATTTCCGTGAGAGAAAAAGAGATAGCATACAATTGTACTCAAAAATTGAGTAAAGTGGCGCGAGAGTGTAGTGTGCCAAACATCTGGTAAAGGGTGTCCACGATGAAATTGCCACACTATGAAATTGCTCTAACTTTTTAACCGTTGGGTAGAATTTAATAAAAATTTGGGTGGATTTAGTTCATAGTGCATTATTTACATCCTGCAAGTCCTGTGACCAAAACTCGCGAAAATGGAGTCGAAAGAACAGCTCGTGCGTGATAAAATCTTGCGCATTCATCACGGGAACAAGGATCTCTCGCATCGTTCCATCGCTAAAACTTTGGGAATCACGAATTCCACGGTGTCGCGAGTGATTAAGCGGTTCGAGGAACGGTTGACCACCGATCGGAAGCCCAGAAGTGAAGGAAAACGTATTCCGTACAACACCAAAAATCACAACCGCGTAGTTAGGGTCTTCAACCGAAATCCGAACGCCTCCGTTCGGGATGTGGCTAAGAAGCTGCACCTAAGCCGAAGTTTTGTCCAGAAGGCCAAAACTAAGGCTGGGCTTCGAACGTTCAAGGTACAAAAGGCCCCTAATCGCGACGAGAAGCAGAACCAGTCCACCAAAACCCGTGCCAGGAAGTTGTACCTCAACATGCTGACGAAAGTTGAATGCTGCATCATGGACGACGAAACATATGTGAAGGCCGACTTCAAACAGATCCCCGGCAACCTGTTTTTCACGGCCAAGGATAAGTTCAGCGTTCTGGAGCATGTCCGCACTCAGAAGATGTCCAAATTTGCGAAGAAATTCCTGGTTTGGCAAGCCATCTGCACGTGCGGGAAGCGGAGTGCACCTTTCGTGACCCAGGACACGATGAACGGACAGGTGTACATAAAAGAGTGCCTCCATAAGCGGCTGCTTCCTCTTCTGAAGGCCCACAACGTCCCAACAATCTTCTGGCCGGATTTGGCCTCATGCCACTACTCCAAGGACGTGCTGAAGTGGTATGCGGACAATAAGGTCAATTTCGTGCCGAAAATGTTCAACCCTCCCAACACTCCGGAGCTCCGCCCCATCGAGAAGTACTGGGCGATTATGAAGCAGCACCTTCTTAAACGACCTAAGGTAGTGAAGACAGTCGAGGAACTGAAGAAAGTATGGGTTTACATGCAAAAAACGGTTGATTCACAGGTTGTGCAGAATCTTATGGCCAGGGTTGAGCGCCAAGGTGCGGGCATTTGCGTATGGACTGTAAATAAAATACGAGTAAAATGGTAAAATGAAGTTTAATAGTTATTTCTCAATCCCTGAAAATTTGATGGCAATCGGATGAAAACTCGAATTTTGCGAATCAATTTTGTGTGTGGCAATTTCATCGTGGACACCCTTTATGGGTTGAAAATCAAAGTGCCGCTATTATTAAACATAAACGTCTAGTGTGTAAGATGCCGTGGCTCGCAAACTGTTCTAAGTGACCAACCTAATGTCCTTACTATGATGGGTGATGAACCAGCCCAATGCTGATAATCGCGATAATCAAGGATTCAAATAAATTGTTTTCTTGGTTGTGGTGACCACGCCTGACATATTGTGAAGTGTTAATATATTGTGTGTTGTGGGGAGAAGGAGGGGGGTTGTATTATATGTGTGATCCTACTCCCTCTGTCTGGCAGTGCTTTTATTTAAGAAAAATCTCTGCAGCTTGCAACTATCTCTAACATTGTTCTAATTCTTATCACATAACGTTTGCATTAAAAAAATGGACAAAAACTGCCGATTTTTCACGTTATTACTGTTCACGCCTGATCATGCATACCTGAAACGAAAAAGAAAACTACAAAATGCAAAACATGTGAATACAAACAAATATTTGACATACTTACCATAATAGAACACTTACCTTAACACATATTGTAAACCACATACTCGCAATAGAACTCACTCTCAATCACACACAACACCTCTCATACTCGATCATCTCTACAGTATGTAGCTAACAGGAGAAATAAATTTCAGTTCATAAGTGACCAGCAATACGAATAAACGCTTTTTTTGCCAGTCCGAAAATAATTCCCCTATCGCGTCGTACCTTTGCTTGACCCATTGAACATAACATTATCGGTGTGACTTGCCCCGCGAAAAGGCAAGTAGTTCCCGAACATTTACCTTCACCCGCACTAACAAAACTACCCATGCAGCATCAATCATAGTAACCCACGAGTCAGCAGACAAAATTTGATAGCTCTATCAGTCGAACTCTAACCGTGATGGCAAAAACAGTGAAGTAACTCCGTTCAGAAGTGTGCGCGTTCAAAGAACGGCACCCCACTGCATCGAAAACGGACATCTCGCGGCACTTTGTGAACTCCAAATACGCCTGTACGGCATCTACAACATCTTGGCACTATTAGACAACAATCAGAGCATCGAAAGAAAGCCCGGTTCTGAACGGCCGACGACCCTGAGCCACAAGAAGCTCCAAAGGATGCTGAAGAGGAAGACCGAGGGAAAAGTGGCTACATCGCTGCGTGCAAATTTTTCAACAGTGAAAAAGTACCTGGCGAACATGAACATACATGTCAGGAAGCGGAGGTCGCGTCCGCTGGTTTCGGGCTGCAGGCAATGCCTGCCGGAAGTTGCGTCGTTCATCAAGAAATACCATAGGGGCGAAGACGCGATATTCTGGCCGGATTTGGCGTCAGCCCACTACTCGAAGCGATCGTTGGAGGAGATGGACCGACTGAATGTCGATATGGTACCCAAGTCAGCAAATCCACCCAACGTCCCCCAGCTGCGTCCTATCGAGAATTTCTGGGCCAACCTGAAGCGTAAAATCTACTCCAACAATTTTGTCGCGAAAACTGAGGAGGAATTGATAAATAACACGAAGAAAGAACTCAAAAACATGGCTACACGCATGTTTTCGTCCGCCATGGCGAATGTTCCGGTTAACTGCCGGAAGGCCGCGTGCATGGGCGTAGAATTGTTTTGCAAGTTAGCTGTAATAATTACCCTCCATGGGAAATTTATCAAAGGCAATTATCTGTCTTCGCTTTTTTTATCACCATCCGAAAAAAAAAGTCCATTTATTTTAATGCAAACGTTATTCCAAAACATGTCAATTCACAACATGGTGTTCTCATAATTTGACTTCAGAGTAAATACGTTATGATGAGAACCTAATATGCCGCTAAACTATTAGAGGCGTCATAAATGTACTAGTAAAAAGTGATCATAAATCAATAAGTCTCAAGTAATTCATGATAAGGGCCTCAAATCCAGTTGTAAACAATGAAGTGCCATTCTTTATCGTTGCGGATCTCGAAATTCTCGATTTTCTTCGCTGAAGCTGTCATACTCGTTATCCGAGAAGTTTTACCTCTCATAACTTTATTCGTGGCCCGACTTATCGATGCTGGGCGACCCTTTCACAAAATGTTCGGCTCGAAGCTCCGTTGATTCAAATTGCTGTTCACCAGGTCCACCGGTCTCGACGAAAACCCCATCACGCGCTGGCAGGATCGTCTGTTTTCTGCCAGGATCGTCTGCGTCTGGATTTCTGGACTCCCACAGCTCAAAGAGAGTTGGCTTCGTTGGTAGGGCAGCAGTCGGACTCTTGTTGATGCCATCAGCACAGCTTGCACCCAGAACATTTTGTCAATTCCAGAATCTACCAGCATTGCTCTCGCTTTTTCAACGAGTGTCAGTTCATACGCTCACTCTGCCCGTTCTGCTCCGGCATGTATGGAACCGTAAAATCCACCTGGATACCTCACTCTTGCAGAACCTGGCGAATCACTTGTTCCGGTATTCATCTCCGTTGTCGCATTTCAAACGTGAAATCTTCCGTTCAAACTTCGCCGTTACAAACGCCTCATACTCCTCGAAACACTCTACGACTTCGTCTTTGGACTTCATTAAATATACCCCCGTAAAGTGGCTCCAGTCGTCGATGAACGTGACAAAGTATCAACTCCCGTAAAGCCCAACCGGTGCCACTCACGTCGGTGTGTACAAGTTCGAGCACTCGCGACGATCTTCGAGTTTCACGTGACGAAAACGGCAAATTGGCCTCTTTGGACCCAACCGGAAACGGTTCCAGAGTATCCGGATGTGGCCAAATTTGCTGGTAGGTCAATGGCGCGATGTTTGGCGCCAGCAATATTACTCTCACTTGCCATTAATTTTTGTAAAAATGTCCGGAAAATCGAATGGTGATGGTGTCATTAAGGGTTGACTTCAGGAAATTGTCTATTTTACCCGATTTCCCTCATACCGGAAAAATCTCATAAACCATCTCGCGGATGCGTTTGAGGTGAGCGTGAATCGACCAAAAATGGGAGGCAGCGGTAGCAGTATCACTGGCAACAAGGCGCGACGTCTTTTAACAGATCCGTAAAAATTCGCCGAAATTCTCGGTATTTCGAGACAACTGGCCAATCATGTGAGGTTGATTAGCAGCTTAGCCGTTTCTTCAAAGCAGCTCGATGCCCAAAAGGTCAAGTACCACAAAGTGGAAGATCTCATCATGACAGAATTTAACTGTGTGAAACGACTACCTCCATCTGTACACAAGTATGAACATCCACCAGATCTCATCAACAAACTGGTAAACCATCATTATTAAGAACTAGCTGATCCCTGTGCGAGCGTTGCTACGCCTGCATCTAAATGAATGAACATTACATAGAACTGACGTTTTTTTTAATGAGTTTTTTTTTTTGAGTAATATGGAGTTCAAACTTCTATCAGAACATTCTTCTTGCCCAGACAATACCCTAGTAGCACACTTGTTGCCATTCGGTTAAGATAACCTAAATATGACTTGCTGTCATAATCATATGTCATATGTTATAATCAAGTTACTACTACTAATTATGATCGTAGTGTGCTACTTGGGTACTTAGTTTGTGGCTTAGTTACCTGGATAATTCTCAGGATTGGTTGAAATTTGTGTTTAAATTCACCATAGAAACATTTCTTGCATTCAAAAAACCCCGCATACCATTTTTGATTCCATTTGCTTGATTAGTTTTCGAGTAATGCAGAAATTTGCGTTTCATTTGTTTAAGAGCTCCCCCTCCCCTTCAGAAGACGGAAGTGTCTCAATGACCATAAAAACATTTCTCTCCTTCAAAAACCTCCATATGCCAAATTTGGTTCCATTTTCTTGAATAGTTCTCGAGTTATGCATAAATTTGTGTTTCATTTGTATGAGAGCCCCCTCCCCCCTTCATAAAAGGGAGAGGTCTCAAATTAGCATTGAAACAGTATTCATCTACAAAAACCTCCACATGCCAGATTTGGTTCAATTTGGTTGATTAGTTCTCGAGTTATACAGAATATTGTATTTCATTTGTATATGAACCCCCCCGTTTTAGGGCGAAGAGGATTCTGAAACCATCATAGAAACCTTTTTTGCCCTTAAAACCTCACACATGCTTAATTTGGTATCTTTTGCTTGGGGTCTCAAACCACCGTAGAAACATTTCTTGCCTACAAAACCTCCACATGCCATATTTAGTTCCATTTGTTTGATTAGTTCTTGAGTTATGCAGAAAATAGTTTTTCATTTGCATGGGAGTCCCCCTTTCTAAAGGCGGGAGGGGTGTCTAACTATAATAAGATCCTTTCCCGGACCCAAAAACCCCAGCATACAAATTTGCATAGCGGTAGGGATAGTTCTCATTTTTGGTTTAAATTTGTGTTTCGTATGTATGGTAGCTCCCATTTTCAGAGTGAGGAGAGGTCTTAAATTACCACAAAAACATTTCTTGCCTTCAAAAACTCACAAATGGAACCAATTTTGGTTCCATTTGCTTGATTAGTTCTCGAGTTATGCAGGAATTTGTTTTTCATTTGCATGAGATCTCTCCCTTTCTAGAAGCGGGAGGGCTCTCGAACTATCATAAGATCCATTCCCGGACCCAAAAACCACTGAATACAAATTTGCAAAGCAGTAGGTATAGTTCTCATGTTTGGTTGAAATTTGTTTCATTTGTATGAGAGCCCCCCTTTTTAGAGGGAGGAGGGGCTTTGAACTACCATAAAAACATTTCATGCCTTAAAAAACTCGTCAATTCCAAACTTGGTTCCATTTGCTTGATTATTTCTCGAGTTATGCAGAAATTTGGGTTCCATTTGTTTGAGAGCACCCCCCCCCCCTTCCTCTTCATATGACGGAAGAGTCTCAAATCACCATAGAAACATTTCCCTCCTTCAAAAACTTCCACATGCGAAATTTGGTTCCATTTCTCTTATTAGTTCTCGAGTTATGCAAGAATTTGCGTTTCATTTGAATAGGTTCCCCCCCTTTCAGCAAGGGGAGGGGTCTCAAATCAACATAGAACAATTTTTTGTCTTCAAAAACCACCGCATACTAAATTTGATTCCATTTGCTTGATTAGTTCTCGAGTCATGCAGAATAGTGTATTTCATTTGTATCGGAGGCCTCCCCCCCCCCCCCCTTTAGGATGGAAAAGGGTCTCAAACCAACATAGAAACATTTCTTGTCTTAAAAAACCACTACATGCTAAATTTCGTTCCGTTTGCTTGATTAGTTCCCGAGTTATGCAGAATATTGTGTTTTATTTGTATGGGAGCCCCCCCCCCCCTTTTATGACGGGGAGTGTTCTCAAGCTACCATTAAAACCTTTTTTGCCTTCAAAAACTCACACATGCTAAATTTGGTTTCTTTTGCTTGATTAGTTCTCGAGTTGTGTAGAAATTTGTGTTTCATTTGTATGGGAGCCCCCCTTTCTAGTAAAGGGAGGGGTCTCAAACCATCATAAGATTATTTTCCGGCCCCAAAAATCCCTGCATACAAAATTTCACGCCGATCGGTCCTTCCGCTCGCGAGTTAAATCGTGACAAAGGAAACCCCAACTCATTTTTATTATATAGATATATCTCAAACCTGTAAACAATAGATATGGAATTGATTTGGAATGCTTTTATAGCATTTCTAATATAAAAACGAAACCATCGCTACTCTATTTTCCGGACATTTTTACATAAGTACACTGCACGTGAGAGCAATATTACTAGCGCCGATTTTCAAGACAGCATGATATATATGAGATTATTAAATTATAAGGGTAATTTGGGTAAAGTGGACACTTTACTGAGGCAACCCTAAACAAACCTTTCACCATTCCATTCTCCGGACATTTTTACGTAAGTGCAGTGCTAGTGAGAGCAATACTACTAGCGCCGATCTTCAAAACGGTATGGTAAATGAGGTTATTAAATTATGAGGGGAAATCGGGTAAAATGGACAGTTTACTGAGGCCAACCCTAAATGCAACCATCACCACTCTATCTTCCGGACATTTTCACGTAAGTACAGTGCAAGTGAGAACAATATTGCTGGCGCCAATCTTCCGAACCACATCTATATAAGTTTATGAATGTGTGAGGGAAAATCGGGTAAAATGGACCACTTCCTGGCATTCGATCGAAGTGAAATTTGTTCCATACAGCTCTTCATCTATTTTGAAAATTTACAGTGGCATTTGGGTTCAATATAGTAGCATCCAGTTTAGTTTTTGGGTAATAATTCTAGTTTGCATCCAAAATGAGGAGAGAAATGGGCAAAATGGGACACTTACTGTGGTCAACCCTAAATAAAAGCAGCACCATTCGATTTTCCGCATTTTATTTTATTATTTTTCAGGACTCCTTTCCTGCGCCGTCTAAATTAATGGGATTTTGGATCCATTTTTGCCCACTGTGCAGTGGTTCGCAAAAAATTCCACAATAATCAAAAACTGAGCTAGAAGGGGCTAAATTTTGGTGAACATTTGTTTGTGTGTGCCACGTTTCGCGCCTTTTAATCCATTGAGGTTCGAAAATGAGCAATGAATTTGATCGAACAAAAACTCATATTTGAACTGTATTTTTACATTTTGCCCTCAAAGGAAAAAGGAATGGAATCTGAATATTAGATGCTCCCCTGTATTTTTCAAACGACCATTCTGGACACATGAGTTCCCACAACCGGTACGTGTTCGGATCCGAAGAGGACAACGCTAGAACTTCATCTATTTGTACCTTTCGTCGGGTAAACATTCATGATTTTTCATGCAGAAATACGAAGACATTATGCCGTGGACCTACCGGGGGTTTGGTCTCAAGTCTACAGTCCGACGGCGGCGGGGAAAAGTTCAAGCCAGCAACATAATTCACAAGACATACACATTTCTTCCAAATAATTTTTGGTCTCGCATCACGTTCGGGGCCGGAATCCAATTTGCTGCTCTATAATCCTATTGGAAAACATCACCCAAAGGAGCTCCGAGAATCATACGCCTCCACTAGGACTAGCCTCTGAACACCGCAGGACAAGCGAAGATTTTCTTGATACCAGTCACTTGACATCAGCTGCTCTCGCAAATAAATAAGAAAATGTATTCAACTAAGTGAAATGGCAGACGAATGAAGCCAAAATAAAAAGAAAGTTGCTAAAAAAAGCAAACGAGTCATCGTCGTCATCGTCGTCGTCGGCGGCGTCGGGATAATCAACGGTGGTAATTTGTACAACATTTGCGTGCCGATTTCCATCCATGCGTCTCGTGAAAGTACGATTCATGAAAACCATTATCAGATGTGAGAATAGTATCGCCATCATCAATGTGTAGACTTGTTTCCGGCGTTGGTGCGGTCTCGGAATAATTTATGGTGAACTTACAGTCTGTGGTGTACCTGTCATTACCTCGCTTATGTGTAGGCTAGTGGGACGGCGTTATCAAAATTTGCAATTTTTTTTTTCATCTGCATTAAGAAAGGTTAAAGGTGTCACACGCACTTGTTTCATGGGAAAAGAACGCGAAACCCATTTCTCTTGAAAATTTGGGTAGAAGTAGTTTAGAGTGTTTTTTTGTTGTTGTATTTTTATCGCTGTCAGTTTTTCGAAAATTGGGAAAAATGGCGACACCCGAAAAGCAACGTCGCGAATTAATTTTGCAAAAGCACCAGGAAAATACTCAACTCTCTCATCGGGACACCGGAAAACAACTCGCAATCGTGCAATCAACGGTGCGTCATGTGATTAAGCGTTATTTCGAAACTCTGAGCATCGAACGGAAGGGAAAATGCAGGCCATTGACAAGCCTATATCAATAGCAGTGATTGACAGTAGACAGGATGTCCTGGGCCCAAATTGATTTGGGCCCGCTGTCAGCTGTCAAACAGAAGTCTAATCATTTGTTATGGTTTTTTCTCGAGTACTTTTTCAAAAGGACGTAAGTCACAAAATGTAAACAAACGCGTTGGTCATGGCATGTTATTAATAAATCATGTATACATGCCCATATTTGTTGAACTTTTTGATGGATTATTTCTGAAAGTTTTTACTAACTTTTTACAAAACGGTGTAAAATCACTTTTGCACTTTTTGGAAATAATGTACATACGTTGCTTGTGATGAAAAGTAACTTGCAAATCATTGTTATATCCTTTGAATGCCTCTAAACGACGCGTAAGTAAAAAACTTCATACCACAAGGTTAAAAATTTAGATTTTGTTTAATAAAATTGATTTTTTAGAAAAGATATTCTTACACCGTTTTGTTACAGAAAAAAACTAATACGTCATTTTGATCATTTCAACGGATCTGTGTGAACTATGACAACTTGACGTAACATTTCGACGTATCAACATTGTCATTCGCAGAATGACGTATCATTTTGACGCAAGTAACATTTATACTGACTTATCATCTTTTTCTATTGCAGACCGTTGTAAGAAATATTTTTCTAAATGAAACTTGAATTTTCAATCCTAGTGTAATTTCTAAGCACAGTGATATAATGTATTTTACCATTGTATCATGCAGTGAAATTTAATTGGGATAAACATGCCTAGTTTTCAAATAGGAATGAAAATAAATTCAAAAAATTTTAATGCTGATTGTCTCATTTTCGTCCAAATGTTACTGACGTCCATTTGAAAAAGTACTCGAGGTTTGTTTTGATGTAAAACACCTTAGAAGGCGATCTTTCTGCTTTGTATGACGTGCACAACGAAATCGAGCAACAACAGACAAAACGTTAACAACACAGATAAAAAGAAACACTGAATTTTTTCTGCGTTATCTAATGCACATAAAGGGTATGCTAGATTTGACAGAAAATACTCGGATATATCGTGTAAATTAAAGCACGATTTCGCCTAAATCGCGTCTATTGTATGAAAGAATTCCAAAAATTGCAAACAATATCGTTGTTTACGCTTGCTTTGTTTCAGAATTAAACGAGGGGAAATTCTACGCGCCTGTTAAAATTTATTATTTTTTTCTGTGTAGATTTGGCAAAACATAATGTGATATTTCATGTAAATTTAAGTTAAATAACGCCTAAATCCAGCCTGTTGTATGAAAGATTGCAAACAATATCGTTGTTTACGCTCCTTTGGCTTGGAATTACACGAGGGGAAATTTTACGCGCTTGTTAAAATTAATTATTTTTTCTGTGAAGCTACAACAAGCACAACTTACAATGTTGACATTAATTTGACAGCTGAGCTTGCTGAGATGTTGTCTACGTGAAAAAGTGGTCCTTGTCATAGGCCTGGAAAAATGCGATCAGAATGGATGTTCTATGATTGATGAAGATCACAAGCTCGTCGTGAAAGCGTTTAAGCGGAATTCCAATGTTTCGGTCCCAAAAAGTTGAATCTGTCCAAGTCTTTTGTTCAGAGAGCCATGGACCAGGAGGGACTGCATACGTACAAAACGCAGAAGGCACCAAATCGTGACGAACAGCTAAATACGGTGGAAAAGGGCCCGGAAACTGTACACCCAGACGTTGACGAAGCCTCATTGTCTCATCATCTCGGAGAGATCTACCTCAAAGAGCATCTACAGAAGCGTCTGCTTCCTCTGTTGAAACAACACGAGGGCCCTGCGATCTTCTGGCCGGATCTAGCTTCGTGCCACTATTCAAATGTTGTTTTGGAGTGGAACGAAGCCAACTTTCGTGACTTTCGTACCCAAGAACATGAACCTCCCCCCAACGCACCGGAACTAAGGCCCATCGAAAAATACGGGACTATTGTGGAGCGGCACCTTGGAACCATCCCAGATGTTTTACAGAACCTTATGAGTGGAATTAAGCGTAAGGTGCGAGCGTACGGTTATGATATATAAGTTTAATGGAATAAATATGCGAAAAGCTTATGAATGGGTTATACTCAATTGTTTGAAAGTTTGAAAAGGATCGGTCAATTAGGTAATTTTCAACACCTTTTTTTTTCGTGATACGATTTGATTTGGGACACCCTTTATGATCATATTTTGAGATGAGTATGAGTTAATGATCAGTTATTTGCTACTTCAGGTTCATATGACGTCCTGTTGTTGACAAAAAAGATTGTGATCCTTGGCCTTTCATTGAGTTGCTTTTGAGAAAGTAAAAGTAAAAGCTTCATGTAATTTTCTTTTAGGTATATAGAGTGAGTTTATCAATAAATAGATTCACAGGACAAAAGTATGATTTAACTAAATGAGACACAAGTCAAGAGTAGGTTTCAATTATTTCTAGTTTTCCACCTGATTAAGTACACCATAGCGTGGTAAGCGTGACTGCTGCTTAGTACCCCAGTGGGTCTGGGTTCAATCCCAATCGACATCGATGGTTTTTCTGAGGCGAAAAAAAAATCCTAAAAACCAAAATACACTTATGTCCTTTGAGTGGATTCAATAATAAGATTTGCGAGTCCAATATACTTTCATTCAAATGGAAGCTTCATTTGAAAGAAAAGAAACTTTCAAACCATGTTGACATTTGAATACACTCTAAAAGTAAAATATGCAAACATGCCTATGGTTAACCGATCCAAAGTTACACATGTTTATAGAAAAACACTGACAGAAATTCCCACTCACCCTGTATTACTTATTTGCTATTCAGATTCTATTGTTAATCACATTCGATAACAAGAACAGATGCATTACAGCGTGTGCCTTGGAATAACTCCCCTATAAGAACTTTTGATCAGCATCAACCGTTTCTTAAACCCATCACAGGCGGCACGCTCGACTTACATTGGTATCTTTCTTCCATATTTGCTGATTTAACCTTCTTTAGGTGTCGGGGTCAATATGTTATAACTTTCTTAAATAAGCATCTAGAAGTTTGAATTTTCTTTTTATTTTCTTATTATCGAGATTTTCAGCCCTGGGCTGGTTCATCTCCCGTGGTAGCGCCACTCAAATACCTTTTGGGTATTTTCGTAACTTGTATAGCGGTGAGATTCGAACTCGTGACTTTGGCGTGAGAGGTATTGATGTTAACCACTACGCTGCGGTCGCCCCCTTTGAGTTTTCTTGACTTTTCCTAAATCATAGCAAGTTCCGTTTCTGTATCAAATACAAATTTTCATGACATTTCAGAAGGGCTGTAAAAAAAAGTTGCGAATAAGATGTATCGGGTCATATTGACCCGGATTTTAAACTCACATTGTGAAAACTATATTTGATCAAATTTTAAAGTTTTTGCATTAAAAAGGCAAAGATTCCCAATTTTAGGTTTCTGGTGAGTACTGCCCCTTTTGACCTATTTGGCCACAAGGAATCTGAGCCGGAAGAGGGCATGTTTTGCCGCGATTCGTGAAGTGGCGACAGATACAAATTTTCTTCGGAACATGCTTTTCGACGGCTAAAACTTCATGATTTTTCATGAAAAGTCTTTTAGCCTTGAAATGGACCAATGACTATATTGGTCATTCCGGGAAAATGCATATGCACTGGGGACCCTTTCAGGAGGAAACAAATGCGGATTTTCCGCGAAACATGCCTTTCGACGGTTCAGACTTCATGATTTTTTATAAGTAGTCTTCTTGTAGACTAGAAATGGCTCAATGACTATATTGACCATTTCGGGACAATCCGCATGCCCTAAAGGAACAGTTTGTAAAGGAACAAATACGGGTTTATGTGGAAGCATGCCTTTCTTCGTCGGCCTACACAGAAAAAAATAATTAATTTTAAGAAGCGCGAAAATTTTTCCCTCGTTTAATTCTACGCCAAACGAGGTCTAAACAACGCTATTGGTTGTAGTATTTGCTGAGCCATACAAAAATGTTTGCAATCTTTCATACAACAGGCTTTATTTAGGCGTTATCTCGCTTAAATTTACATAAAATATCCCATTATTTTCTGCCAAATCTAGCATTCCCTTTATGTGCATTAGATAACGCAGAATATTCAACATTTCTTTTTATCTGTGTATGTGAGGCACATGGTGACAATCACCGACACCAGAGAGACGACTCCAACACCTGGACCCTACCTATCTACTCATGAATACGAGCCGGGACCAACGGCTTTACTTCCCTTCCGAAGGAAGACGTGACCCGATTTTTTCGCCTCAGAAAAACCACCGACGTCGACTGGGATTGAACCCAGACCCACTGGGATGCCAAGTTGCAGTCACGCTTTCCACTACACCACTGACGCAGGCTGTTTTTTGTTGTTTTTGCTGTTTCTGTTGCTGAATTTGTTTCTGCAGTGATAACAAAACATATAAATATCAACGTAGTTAATCCACTGGTAAAACTTCAAGCATAATTTAGCCCAAAATGACCATAAGGAAGATGTAACAGCTATAATAGAAATAGCTGCGGTGGGTAGACGAGTTGATTTCTCAATCAAAATTAGAATAGGGCCCCTCAGATCAGTGACGGAATCACAGCAAGTCGTTGTTTGAAACTGACGTGTTTTGTTTTTGCTGCCTCGTTTTGCAAAAAAATATCAAAACATTGCTCGTAAATCAACTTGAACAAACAGTGATATCATTAAATCTCCGCGAGCTTTATGTGAGACATAAAGGGTGTCCACGATGAAATTGTCACACGCAAAATTGATTCGCAAAATTCGAGTTTTCATCCGATTGCCATCAAATTTTCAGGGATTGAGAAATAACTATTAAACTTCATTTTACCATTTTATTCGTATTTTATTTACAGTCCATTCGCAAATGCCCGCACCTTGGCCTTAACCCCGGCCATAAGATTCTGCACAACCTGTGAATCAACCGTTGCATGTAAACCCATACTTTCTTCAGTTCCTCGACTGTCTTCACTACCTTAAGTCGTTTAAGAAGGTGCTGCTTCATAATCGCCCAGTACTTCTCGATGGGGCGGAGCTCCGGAGTGTTGGGAGGGTTGAACATTTTCGGCACGAAATTGACCTTATTGTCCGCATACCACTTCAGCACGTCCTTGGAGTAGTGGCATGAGGTCAAATCCGGCCAGAAGATTGTTGGGACGTTGTGGGCCTTCAGGAGAGGAAGCAGCCGCTTCTGGAGGCACTCTTTTATGTACACCTGTCCGTTTATCGTGTCCTGGGTCACGAAAGGTGCACTCCGCTTCCCGCACGTGCAGATGGCTTGCCAAACCAGGAATTTCTTCGCAAATTTGGACATCTTCTGAGTGCGGACATGCTCCGGAACGCTGAACTTATCCTTGGCCGTGAAAAACAGGTTGCCGGGGATCTGTTTGAAGTCGGCCTTCACATATGTTTCGTCGTCCATGATGCAGCATTCAACTTTCGTCAGCATGTTGAGGTACAACTTCCTGGCACGGGTTTTGGCGGACTTGTTCTGTTTCTCGTCGCGATTAGGGGCCTTTTGTACCTTGAACGTTCGAAGCCCAGCCTTAGTTTTGGCCTTCTGGACAAAACTTCGGCTTAGGTGCAGCTTCTTAGCCACATCCCGAACGGAGGCGTTTGGATTTCGGTTGAAGGCCCCAACTACGCGGTTGTGATTTTTGGTGTTGTACGGAATACTTTTTCCTTCACTTCTGGGCTTCCGATCGGTGGTCAACCGTTCCTCGAACCGCTTAATCACGCTTCCACGACACCGTGGAATTCGCGATTCCCAACGTTTTAGCGATGGAACGATGCGAGAGATCCTTGTTCTCGTGATGAATGCGCAAGATTTTATCACGCACGAGCTGTTCTTTCGACTCCATTTCCGCTTTGCAGGATTTAAATGATGCATATAATATTCACCAAATTCATTAATTCTACCCAACGGTTAAAAAGTTAGAGCAATTTCATAGTGTGGCAATTTCATCGTGGACACCTTTTAGTGGATGTGATCGGTTCCCTCCCAAAATGTGTGATGATCAGTCGTATTTCCCCGTTATTTTATTTTTTGTGCTACGCCCCTGCCCCTGGAGGAAGAGTTCAATTAACTTAGTTTTGTTTGATGATTAAGTTGGGGTATTTTTCCATTTTTTCGCGAGAGAGTTGACGATTCTTTCGTCACACAGTGATTGCGATTTTTCAAGTTAAATTTCTTCTAGAAAGTTTTTTTTGTATGTGATTGTTATTGTATTACATTTGTACGGAAAGAACTTATTGTTTTCATGCTGTGCCATTCAAAACGGATGATGTGAAAGTATTTGCTGAATCGGGGTAGCCATCACAATGAAGACTGAACATCAGCAACAATTTCCAGTGAGATCTATCTGAATTTGAACTAAATACGTGCCATCCTCAAAACAATCTGATTAGATGATGGAAGTGTATGCTCAATACTAATATCCATCTGATGTTTGTACTGTATTTATGTGGGGCTTGTGGTTAGTAAAGTGACCTCGCAATGGACGTGAGTAACCAGGCATTTGAGGGAAACGTTGAGAGGCCCTACTTTATTGTTGATCAAGAAATGTACTACTATCTTCACTGCAGCTATTATAGCTATGACATCTTCCTTATCGAGTATCTGTCAAGTTCGGTAGTTGGTATTAAACGGAAAATATTAATTTTTCTTCTCATTTCTAGTTATCTTTCTTTTGTTCATCATGGACCAAGTTATGCTTGTAGTTTTATTACTCGATCAACTACGTTGAAATTTATGTGTTCTAAATTATGAACAAAAATAGCGCTTAGGGAGACCATTATTTCCCAAATCTCCTTAACAACATGGGGAACTCGTATTTCAAGAAACAAAAAAAAAAACGAGATAACTGATGATTCTTTTTCATTTTTTATTATATGCATCTAAAATGAAAAGAAATACATCAAAATGGTCTTCTGACGACGAGGAAATTGTACCTGGTTCTGAGGAAACGTTCGTATCGGAATCAGACGAAAATGTTGATGATGTTAATAAACCATCGTTTACATCAAAAGACGGGATTCGCTGGGAGAAAGCTCCAATTCAAAACAAGAGTATGGAAAGAAAACGCTTGCATGGTATCATAAAAACAGTACCTGGAGTTACACTTTATGCTACTTCACGTATCAAGGATGAGATCTCAGCATTGCCAGGTCGGCATGCACGAAAATGTTATAGAGGCCTTGATTTTACACACAAATGAAAGATGTTTGGATAAAATGGGTCAAATGTGGATACCAGTTGGTGATACGGATTTCGATGCCTTTCTATGACTCTTAGTTTTGTAAGCAGTGTTCAAATTCCACAAAAAATCGTTGGATACATTGTGGTATGAGATGTATGAACGTCCTGTTTTTTGCGCTACTACACAACGATTCAAGACCATATAAGAGTGCTAGAACCTCAGAAAAAGGATTTGCTGCAAAACAAATGTGGCAAACGTGGAATACTAGGCAGGCATTAGTACTGATTCCGGCAGAAGGGATAACCGTGGACGTAAGTTTTCTGCAGGCATATATGCCAAATAAACTTGCAAAATATGGTATCACGTTTTTTAAGCAATGCTGCTCGGAAGCCACTTTTGTACTCAAGTCGCAAATATATCTATGGAAATCTGCCACTGAAGTACGAGAAGTCAACCAAGGACAAAGGGTTACTGAAGATTTAGTGTTAGGTGCAGAATACGATGACTTCTTCTTCACTTCTTCACGTTATTTAACTTGGTCTCGTAACTTCCAAAGAAGGTAAAGATTAGTACGAAGCACATGGACTCAAAGAGAAGTACTGGACCAGCGAATAAACGAGAGATAATACAATACTACAATCCTACAAAGAGTGCGGTGGACACTGTTGATCGACGGATTGCTTTGTATTCGGTAAAAAGAGCCACAATAATTCCTTCGTACCACAGAAAACAGACATCCAAACTAGAGTGCCCACCTTGAGTAAATTTCTGTAACTTCCATTTAAAAATTATTGCTTGTTTCTGTTAGTTTTGGTGATTCGTATGCTTATGACGCCACCTGCGCGCCTTGAGATTTGATAGTCTGTCAATTTTAGTTTGGCGAAACCTGGACTAGGCGGTGCTGATTTTCCAACGGTTTGCTTTTAAAAATTTACACAGTTAATTGGGAAAAAATGTTCGAGCCTGAATGTCTGTTCTCTGTGCTCGTACTGCATGATTTGATCAATGCTAAATGGTGCAACTACAACAAAATCATCGAGGGGTACGTCTGCAAACGGTAAACAAAAGAAGCAAGAGGAGCCAACGGACAAGCAACATAGTCGTTTGTTCATTTCAAGACTAGAACTAGACTTATCATAAAAAATTAATAAAGTTTGAGCCGTCGGAAAGCATGTTCCGATGAAAATTTGTATCTATTGCTGCCTCACAGATCGTGGCCCTCTTCCGGCTCAGATTTCTTGAGGCCATTCGGGTCAAAAATGCCCTTTTTGCTTAAAAAATACTTATTAGAGTCCAAATTTACAGTTTCTAATAAGTATTTCTTAAGCAAAGACTTTAAATATCAATTCTCCGCAATGTGAATTTGAAACCTTATTCGTCACACCTTATTCGTCACAAAATGTTAACACCCAAGGGCTTTACTGATGTCAAAGTTCTAGCCTTGTGCTCATTTATCTTTGACAGCGTGTATGACCAGATACAATAGTTCAGTGGATAGAAATCTGGTGCGCTTGGAAGCCATTTATTTTCTGCCATAAAGTTCGCTAAATTCCATCTGCATCAGCTCTAAGCACTCCGGTCGAAATCGAATGCATGCTATATGAAAAATCATCATTCCAAAATGGAAGGCATATTTCATTGGAAAAGCCAAATAACACAAATCATTTGAAATGAGGATAAAAAACTTTCCATTTTACACCATCCGGTAGAGGGATGAATGACCCAAAGGGTTGAAGTCCATTCCAAAAATAATAGAAGAAGAAGAAGCCCATTCGGTAGAAACCTATCAATCGCTATCAGAACTGGTACCAGCACGAATAAATTATGAAAAGCCGACCGATACGTTTCAAGATAAGGAGAACAGTCTCCTGACTACTGCGATTTTTGGGCATCCATAGCAACCCATGGTCAACGGAAGTGGGAATGGAATGTATGCTATACATTTCAATGTTGTTGACGTACAATCCCGTTTTATTTTATGAGTAGATCCTCTTTTTACAAAATTTGAGTTACATTAAAACGGGAGGATAAACAGTTTTGATTCAACCACCATATAGAGATTGTTGAAAGCTCACTTACCGCCACAAACATAGCTGACGGCTGGATTGTAATCATTCCAAAACTATAAAATCAAAACAACGACCAAAGAAATCGAAAAAAGCTGATGTCTCTTACCATCGAAAGAACAATAATAAGAAACAGAAACCGAGTAAACAAAATCCGAAGTTGCTTTTGTGATCATTCTAAAAAGTGAATGGCCGACCAGAAAAAATATCGCATCTTTGGGTGCAGCAATCTCTATTGAATATGATTGATTGTCATACGAAGCATGGATGATCGTCATATGAACCTTATCATAAAATATTCATCCGTTTTCCAAGTGCTTTCGATTGAAACGCGCAATCGATTTACTTTTTAGACGATCTTTGGATGATGTTTGGGTTCAGTGTACTAAACTGAACTCTGAACATCCTATCCCTTCGGTGAGGTATTAAATTTCGGTTCCAGCCGAGTTTGACTAATACAATCAATACAATCCATACGATTATAAAAGTTTTATAAAATATTCATGTTCGATTTCGTATATCATGTTCGAATTTTTGGTCAGCAGTTTGTCGTTTTGTTTTCGATCTCTCGGTTTCACAGATTCAGCCTGTTTGGTACTTCGTTTTGGCTCCTTTTACTTCCGGCGAAGTTAGTGAGTAAGCTTGCGACCAGGGATGCCAGATATTTTTTTCAAATATCTGTAATAAAAATTTGCAATGTCTGGGAATGTCAATGAAAGTCTTTAATTTTTTTTTTCAAAATTTGACTTCTTTCAACAAAAAGACGTAATAAGAGAGCGAGCTATGTCAATTACGCTATATAGGTGATTATGTAAACGTTTCTGGATCTTTTCTTGGATTGTATGGACTACGATTGTATGTTTCCTCTTGAACTTCATTCCAAATTCCTCATGCACTTCTTGGCAGTCACTTCTTATTTTCTTAGAAATTCACATTTAAGTACCCAACATTACCCTCTAGAAACATTTGGTAAGTTTTTGCCTGAGCATAGTTGTTTTCAAAACTTCTGATAAGGCTCATCCTGAACTACGAGAAAAAATTTCGCAAAACTTTGGGAAAGTACTCGCCAGAATTTCTTGGAAAATCTTCTTATGTTCTAAGAATTTTCTTCCTGAACTTATGAGAAGTTCTTTTCTGAACTTCCGAGATGTGCTCTTCTGAACTTCAGGGGAGTATTCTCCTGAACTTCGGGGAAGTTTGTTCCTGAATTAATGAGAAGTTCCTGCTTGAACTACTAGAAAGCTCCCCTTATACTTCTGGAAAGTTTCTTCCTGATTTTACCAAAAGTATCTACCTGAACTTCGAGAAGTTCTCATTCTGAAATGCTGGAATGTTCGATTCAAAACTTTAGGGAAGCTATCTAGCACTTCTGGGTAGTTCCAACTAAACTTTTGGTCTCTTCGAAACTTCTGAGGTCCTCTTGTGAAATTCTGAGGAGTTCTCTACTGAATTTTTGGAAAAATTCCTTCTTGATCCTACAGGTAGTGCCCTTTCTGAAATTCGGGGGAGTTTTTTTTGAGCTTATTCTTTCCAAACTTCTGATTGGTCCCACCCTGAACAGCGAGGAAATTTTTATTAAAATTTTGGGAAGGCCGTCTTAAAAATTTGTAAGAAAATTCCCTTAAATTTGTACTTGAAGTTTATTCCTGGACTTCTGAACTTTTACGAAGTTTTCACCAGATCTTTGAGGAAGTTTGTGAAAACTTCGTAAACTTTGAGGAAGTTTGTTCAGGAACCATTGGCCTAGCACTTCCTGAGGAATTTTTTTCCTGATATTTTGAGAAATTATAGGGAGTGCCCTTCCTGGTTAGTTCAAGTCTAAAATTTGGGGAAGTTTTTTTCTGAACATATGGGAAGTTCAATCTGGAATTTCTGGTAAGAACTCCAAAACCTCTGAAGAGTTCCTTATTTCAAAGAAATCTTCTTCCCTCAACTTTGTCCTGAAGCTCTGATAAGTCCTCTTCTGATTCTTGGGGAAGTTCTCGTGAAATTCCTGGTTAGTATGATCTTGAACTTCGGTGATATTCGGTCCTGAATTTTTTAAGGTTCCTCGTGCTTGAACTGCTTGCTCCCAATACTTCTGAGAAGTTTCTGCCTAACCATCGGAGAAGTTTTTTTTCGAGCAAGTCTCTTCCTCGGAAATTATCTTCCCGAAGCTAGTCGTCTTCTAAACTTTCCAGGGTGTACCTTAAATTTTGGGTCTTTTCTTTGTATACTTCTAGGAATCTAGGACTAATTCAGGGATATAGTTCTAAATCCTTTGGACAAATGTACTGAAATGATCCTTTTAGTAGTACTTTGGAAAATTCAGAGTTTTAAGATTTATTTCAATAGCTCAGAACTTTTACTGTTGTTCTGTCCCCCGAAAGACAACCGACTGGGATATAGAGCAGCCCCTCTTTACGGTAAATTTCTCAAATATGATTTGTATTGTTGTGAACCTTGACTTTCGTTGTGACTTAATGGCAAAGGACCAATATTACCAACGCTTTGACAAACAAATTTCGCATGGGATTGAACATGTGTGGGATTGGATACTACCTTAAGTAGGGACTCCATCCTACCCTTGGAAAGGCCTTTACGATACTTATCTCAAGGCCCATTGTGTTTCCAAGTGGCCACCGCTTTCGTTTCTTCAAGGATTTCTACATTAAATGATACCCACGATATTTCTTTAAATTTCAACAAAGCTTTTACCGTATCTACAATATAGACACTGTATATAGACCGGACAACAATTGTCTTATGCAGCCAAACGGACTGTCAAAAAATTGCAGCCAAACGGACTGTCAACTTTTGATTCTCTTAAAAGGAGCAAGTATTGTGATCAAGTATTGCTTTGACAAAAGCCAATTATTTTTTTTTTAATAATCATTTATTTGTACAGGCTCAATCGAATTAACTTTACAGAGCCAAATTACTTATATACATCATACTTTTATACATCATTTATCTTAAAACTAAAGTTCGGAGGGAGGAGAAAAGCCAATTATGAACAATTATGAACATATAAGAAATTTTCTACTTCCATATTCAGTATTTTCGGTGTGTTATTTATTGCCGTTTGGATTACTAAAATGAACAAAACTCTTTCTCTACACAGTGCTATCTCTACACAGCACTATCAGATATCGTTCTTACAAATGATACATTAAGTCCCGAAATTGTAGTACAAACCATTTTAGCTGTTTTTGAGAGGCTACATTATTTGAGCTATTACAGTACGAAAATGGCCAGCGGAAAGACTTGAAGTTTTTACCGGAAAACCTTTTGCAGAATTCACTTCACATCGCGAGTTATTGCCACAATTTTGCTCCAAACTATTCATTTTTTACACGGCACTTTTCACTATGCTTTTTAATGAATATCTTCAAACGAAATCAAAACAAACTACCAACATCGAAACTGATTCGTTTTTTCAGTCTAGTGCGTTGTTTACTTCAGGTTTACTTCAAGTTTGTACAAATACAAGTGGTGCCAGATCAATTGCTCAAATTTATGATATTTTACAGGGTTGGCAGATTGTATGATTTTGCGTTGTCCAGTCTATTTACAGTGTCTATGATCTACAATACTGTTCAGATCCTTGTACGTTTTAAATCCGAACTTTAGAGAATACCTTTATTTGAAATTTAAAAAATAACTTAAATGTCTGTAAAAGTCTGCAACATAAATAAAATGTCTGCTAAATGTCTGCATCGTTAGAAAAGTCTGCAACAAAAATTTAAAGTCTGCAAATTTACAGACTTGTCTGTGAATATGGCATCCCTGCTTGCGACGATTCTACAGGCCCATGCATAACATTAGTCACCGAAGCACCTACACGGAGAAAAAAATAAAGTCATATCAATAATATTCCGGTCCCGATCAAGCATATTTGTGCATTGACTTTTATATAATACTTTTTCGAGATTGTTTCACGCATAATACAATAGATCGAAGAATAATGGAAGCTTCAATTAAACAGAATTGATGATCTAATTAGAGCATGAAATAGGGTTGAATCAACCATATTATGCTCACATCAACAATATTCATTGTTGATGATTTGACAGCTCTCTGATTCTCATGATAAATTCAATAATGTTTATGTTTAATTTGACCTAATTTTGAGGGTTGAACTAATGGTATCGGATGGTTGGTTTAAGCATACACAGAGCTTCGTTCAAATGATGTTATGGTTGGTTCCAAAAATCAAAAAAATCGTTAAATTTACGATAAAAGTTCCTATAATGGTGGTATTTTAGTGCAATATGTTCTAATTGGAATATTTTGCACTAAAATACCACCATTATAGGAACGTTTACTCAATTAGCATATATTCTTTGGATATTACGAAATTAAACAACTGTCCACTCCCAGGGTCGCATGTTGATAAGAATGATATTTTGAATTTTCAAACATTTTAATTAATTACGTGCTTCGTGCAATACAATCAAACATGATTACTTTAAATGTAATCTTCTTCACGCTCGATCTTCTTCGACTTCTTCACGCTCGATTAATTGTAGCGCATCAATGTCGTACCCGTTAGCTGAAATCAAAATTCATTAAAACTACTTTAAAGAATAGTTACAATTTGCTTACATACCTACAAACTCTTCGATGCCCGCCGCGGATAATCCAAACGATTTCAATAATTCTTCCACTTCTTCGTCAACATAAAACTCTTCAACCAGGTCGTCGTCCAAGTCAACCGAGTTATCTGCCGCCGCCATGATATTTTTTTCTTCGCTTTGTCGTTGAGTGCGGATGGCAGCAACGAGGCTCAGTAGAGCTGCTATATGCCCTATTTAACCTTCCAGTATGAGTGATTCAACGATAAACACGGATTCAAATAATGACATGTATGCTTGATTTAAGCATTTAATGGTTGATGTTCAATAACGTTGATTCAAATGAAATATATGCTTGATGTAAACATCAAATCATTTTCAAACAACCATTTAAATTGACTATGTCAAGAATATCTTCGAAGCTTGGGATAACTATGGCAAAAGTTATATCAATCATGCATCATTTCTGTCCGTGTAACCTTATCGCCACATTACGTACTGATTTTGAAGGGTGTTAGTTGAATTAATTCCTTTCCTGTCGATGGTGAGTAATGATCCCTAAACTGAGAAGAATCATGCAGTAAAAACTACCATTTTACCCAACTATGCCTGGCTTCAAAACTACCCTGAAATTCCAGTCAAAATTACTACGCTTATGGTACAGTCATCAAAATTAGTGGTATATCTGACAGACCTCATGATAATATCAACTTCAATCGCAGCCATGGTAAAATCAAACGCATTGATAGCCTGCTGAAAATGGTTGGTGTTTGCGCGTAATTTATCTCTCGAAATGATGGTCGACATCGACAGTTAAAATTGAAATTATAAATGAGAAACGTTAGTTCCACGCTTTGCCTACGCTTACTTCGTTTATGCCTATCATATTTGTTTGGTATTTTCGGTCACTGCATATGGTAGGCAGCATTGCGTTTCGTTGACCGGTGATGACCGGTGTGGCATTGAAATCGAGTAATTTTGGATGCAGCGGTCACAACCCGCAGGAGTGGTATCCCTTTGAATTCTTCCATTTTTGCATTCATCCTCATGTCTCCACATCACATAAATCGTGAGGCTTGCTCCAAGGCAATTTTCGTCCGCACGGCTCCCCTTTCCCTTGGTTAGTATTCATGAGGCGACATCCGGCTGTCACAAAGGATCCTTCCAAAGGCGAAAAACTCAAACAAAACGTCGCAGCAAGTTCGGTGAGTGTCAGGACTTTTTCTGCACAAGATTATCTACCAAGAGATACCAGACGAATTTCGTCCCAACTCGACGAGGACTTGGCAGCACTATCTCAGAATCGATTGAAACTTTATAGACGCATTCAAGTTGAAAAAAGAAGTAAACACCGAGTGGCGATAAATCTGACAGCTTCCATGTTAAAGTAATGGACGAAAATTTCCCTTACGAAAATTTTGCCTAACATCCCACTGCAGGGTAGGTCAAGGATGGGATGTTAGGCAAAAGGTAACGTCCTTGGTTCGAGTACTACTTTACCCATGCCATTTCGCTCAATTTTCAATACTTGTATTCTATTTCCAACCTACCGCACACTGACGGAACTTTCAACACTTTCTCTTCATATCTTTCATTCTAGCAAACATTACTGTCCACTCTTGGTGCCTCATGGTGATGAGCGAACATCTCATTCTACATAAAATTAGGTATTCATTTAACCTAAAACTAGGCATTATTGATAATACCCATAATATCGGTAAAATTAACGATAGTAAACAGTTATTAGTTTTGACATTTGGGTACCTCCCAAATGTCACACTTGGATTCCTCCATCTTCATTGATACTTTTTTTTATATAGAAACAATTGTTCTGTAATATGAAACATTTGAACATTTGTTTCTCCTTAATTGCAGAATTTTGAATACTCTCTGGAGGGATGAATTGTTAATTTGCAAGTTAAAAAATACCCAATTTTTAGTAAAAATAACGACAAAAAATTAGTCATTTTAACGTTTATCTTCTTTGAATACTCTGACCTAATATTAAGTAATCTGTGTTTACGCATAGTTTGGGTATGTGCAATTTTGAGCAATTATCAGTACATTTTAACGATCTTTAAGTATTCTTATCTTAGCGTGTAGGCAATGTTGTTTACACTCTAAACGGCTAGTAGCCATTAATGGGTAAAAATGAACCCATTTTTAGTATATGAAACTGACAAAATTGGGTACTTTTAAAATCAAAATATATTTCATTTTCAATGAAAGACCAAAAGATGGGCATTTTAATACCCATTAATGGATAAACATTATCTCAACATTCTCCTGGCTCGATTTTTATTGTTGAAAGTGCGCTATTTGAAAAGTAAAAAAACTAAAAAATCTATTTTCTTCTATTTATTTAAAAAATGGATTTCTGGACTACTGAACCGATCGGCGTGAACATTTGTTTGCAGGGGTTTTTGGGGCCGGGGAAGGTTCTAATGATAGTGAGGGATCTCTGGGAGAAAAGGGAGAAAATGAAATCAAATTTGGGATGTGGAAGGCAGGAAATCTGTTTATGGTGTTCCGAGACCCCTCCTCCTTCTGGAAAGAGGGGCTTCCAGACAAATGAAAAACAAATATCTGCATAACTCGAGAGCTAATCAAGCAAATGGAATAAAATTTGGCATGGGAGAGTTATTCGAGACCCACCCCTCTCTTTGAAAAAGGGGGCTACCATACAAATGAAACACAAACTTAAACCAAACAAGAGAATTATTCCTACTGTTATGAAAATGTGAATGCAGGGGTTTTTAGGCCGGAAAATATTCTCATGATGGATAGAGACTCCTCCCCCGGCTTTGAAGGGGATTCTCATACTAATAAAACACAAATTTCTGCAAAGTTCGTGAACTAAACAAGCACATGGAACCAAATTTGGTATGTGGGGGTTTATGAAGATAAAGTTTTTTTATGGTTGCTTAAGACCTCTCCCTGATTTGGAAGGGATGGCTTCCATACAAATGAAACATAAATTTCTGCATAACTCAAGAACTAATCAAAAAAATAGAACTAAATTTGGTATGTGGAGGTTTTTGGAGGCATGAAATGTTTCTATGGTGATTTGGGACTCCTCCCCTCTCTGAAAGGGGTGGGGTCCCATACAAATGGAACACAAATATCTGCAAAACTCGAGTAATAATCAATTAAATACCAAATTTGGCATGTGGGGTTTTTTAGGCCAGGTTTTTGTCTTAGGTGGTTCGAGGTGCTTGAGTTACTATCAGTGCTACATTATGAACAATAAGTTAATCTGAGGTTATGCGAGAAAAAATACCGGCACCGGCTGCTCAGCTAGCTCAGCTATATAAAAATAAAGTTGTGGATGTCTGTCTGCCTGACCATTATAGATCCGGAAACTACTGAACTGATCGGCGTGATAATTTGTTTGCAGGTGTTTCTAGGGGTTGGGAAGGTTCTTATTTTTGTTTGAGACCTCTTCCATATCTGGAGGGGGGGGGGGCTTTCATACAAATGAAACACTAATTTCTGCATAACTCTAGAACTAATCAAGCAAATGGAACCAAATTTGGCATGTGGGGGTTTTTGAAGTCAAGAATCTTGCCTTTTGTGGTTAGAGACACTTACAACTTCATTTCTGAAAGCGGGGGGGGGGGGGTTTCTCATACAAATAGACACAAACTTCATCGGAACATGAGAATTATTGAGGTAACAAAAACCCAAAACGTGTATTTCTCGGGTAAGAAGCATGTTCTGATAAAAGTTTGAACCCCTACTTAGTCTAGAAAACAAACTCATTTTGAAAAACAACCAAAAACGTGCCAGTTCTATAAAATGTTTATTTATTTAGTTGCAAGCGTTGCAGCGCTCGCACTGGGTTCAGCTAGTTTAATATAATAATTTACAATGCTTCAATTTCATCAGCAAAATCGTACTTCCGAGTATCTTTGCGCGAGTTAGCAACGGAGCTACCCGAACGAGAACGGAAAAAACTTGATGACGACCACATTGGTGAGTTAGCAACGGAACCAGCTCATCGGGGACAGCGAAGAATGCTGACGACAACATTGGAGCGGATGGCAATGACCGAGTCGACTTGGCGGTTTCGGCGTGGAGCGGTAGCAGCAGCAGGAAAGTGCAAATATAGCATTATGAACTGTAGTTAAATTCGATTGGCAAATAAAAGTTCAGTTCGATTTAGACTAGTGAGTAAGTTAGTTGTATTTTTTTAAAAAGGTTATCACGTCCGTGAAATCTTAACTCGCAGAATATTGCTAAGTTTGAACCAGAGCTTCAACAAATTGAACAAATTTATTCAAGAAGCACAATTTGACTGATGTTATGTAAATTTGCCAATATTATCATATAACATGTGAAAACCCTATGGCTTTGTGCACAAATTACGTAACGCAAAAAATCGGGATTTTGATCCCCCCCCCCCTATGTAACAATAAGTAACGCGTGACCAGACTCCCCCCTTTAATTACGTAACGCTCACGGACCCCCCCCACCCATTTTTCACTTGTGATGAAATCATCACAAAAACTGTTATTGTTGTTGTTTTTATGTTTAATTCTAATATACTTGATATAAGTAAAGATTGCCAACATCATTCAATTAATTTCATTTAAGTATCTTAAAGCTAATATAAAGATCACGAAAAACATTGCACTCATTTTACTGAATTTATTCAGGTTAATGGATGTTCTTGAAACTGTTACAAATATTAGTTCAACAAGTTTATTCAAATGTCTTTAAATTATTTAAAGTATCACAAAAAAGTATCATTTAAATCATCAGTAATATTAACCTATTGCAATTATTATAATCAAATTATTATTAAATATATTTTTTTTATAGGTACTATTCAGAGTTTTCCTTTTGATCCGGGCAGTGCATGAATAAGGGCGTGCTATGTACGACTAATTCATGCCGGCAGAAACATAGAACAAAAGACGCAGCAACAAGTTCACTTGATGTAGGCTACACGCAGAGGAATATTGGGTGATTAAACGCACTGATTAGAATCAACATTTCTTGTGTATTAAATCAAACCACACATTGTTTTAGTTTAATGCAATTATATAATTGAAACAATAAAACTTCGTGTCGAATCCAATATTGTTAGTCAATTACTATTTCTAACAGAAACTATTATAGATTCAACCAAATAATTTGGTAGAATCAACATCAACAAAAAATTCAACAAAATTCCTTATTATTTCAATGTTTCTAATATAAAAAAAACATTTATTTTTCAATTCAACCGATTTGGTCGGTTCTATGCAAAAATGCATTTTTCCAAAGAGCTTATTTTTTTATTCAACAACTAGCTGAACCCGGTGCGTGCACTGCTACGCTTGCAACTAAATGAAATAAAATGAGTTGTTTTTTGAAAAAGCAGGGGCTCAAACTTCTATCAAAACATGCTTCCTATCCAAGAAATACACGTTTTGTGTTTAAGTAACCTGGATAATTCACATTTTTGGTAGAAATTTGTGTTTCATTTGTATGGGAGCCCTCCCTTCCAAAGGGGGGTGGTTTCTCAAAACACTATACAATCATTGCCTTCAAAACCCCCCACATGCCAAATTTGGTTCCATTTGCTTGATTAGTTCTCGAGTTATACACAAATGAGTTTCATTTGTATGAAAGCACCCTCCCTCTTTCAGAAAGAGGAGGGGTCTTGAACCACCATAGAAACCTTCTTGCCTTCAAAACTCCTCACATGGCAAATTTGATTCGATTTACTTGATTAGTTCTCGAGTTATGAAGAAATTTGTGTCTCATTTATAAGAGAGCCCCCCTTCCTGAGAAAATAGGTGTCTCAAACAATCATAAGAACCTTCCCCAGCCCCAGAAACCCCTTCATACAAATTTTCACATTGGTCAGTTCAGAACTTCCCGAGTCTATAGGGGTCTGACAGACAGGCAGACAGAAATTCATTTTTATGTTTATAGAAATCTAGCCTCCAAAAACCCCCATATGCATAATGTTTCATGTTTCATTTCATTTACTTGATTAGTTCTCGAGTTATGCAGAAAGTTGCGTTTAATCTGTATGGAAGACCCTCCTCCCTTCAAATGGGGATGGGTATTGATTGAACTGCGATAGAAACATTTCTAGCCTCCAAAAACCTCCACATACCAAATTTGGTTTCATTTGCTTCATTGGCTCTCGAGTTCTGCTAAAAATTATGTTTCATTTTTGTGGGAGTCTCCCCTTCCAGAAGGCGGAGGGGTCTCAAACTACCTTAGAAACATTTATTTCCTTCAAAAACCTCCAGATGCAGATTTTGGCTCCATTTGCTTGATTTGTTCTCGAGTTATGCAGAAATTCGTGTTTCATTTGTATGAGAGACCCCTCTTTCTGTGAGCGGAGGAGTCTCAAACCACAATAGAAACATTTTTTGCCTTCAAGTACCTCCACCTACCAAATGTGGTTTCATTTACTTGATTAGTTCTCAAGTTATGCAGATATTTGTGTTGCATTTGTATGGAAACCTCCCTCCCGCCCGCTTCCAAATGGCGAAGGGGTCTCAAACTACCAAAGAAACATTTCTCTCCTCTAAAAACCTCCACATGCCAAAATTGGTTCCATTTGCTTGATTAGTTTTCGAGTTATGCACAAATTTGTGTTTCATTTGTATGAGAGCCCCCCTCTTACAGAGAGCGGAGGGGTGTCGAGTCAGCTTAGAAACATTTTTTGCCTTCAAAAACCTCCACTTGCCAAATTTGGTTCCATTTACTTGATTAGTTCTCGAGTAATGCAGAAACTTGTGTTTCATTTGTATGGGAGCCCCCCCCCCTACCAGAGAGAGAGGAGGGGTCTCAAACTATCGTGGAAACATTTATTGCTTTTAAAATCCCCGCAAGCCAAATTTGGTTCCATTTGCTTTATTAGATCTAGAGTTATGCAGAAATTTCAGTTTCACTTGTATGGCAGCCTCCCTTCTATGAGAGGGGAGGGGTCTCAAACCACTATAGAAACATTTTTTGTCTCCAGAAAACCCCACATGCCAAATTTGGTTCCATTTGCTTGATTAGTTCTTGAGATATGCAGAAACTTCTGTTTCATTTGTATGGAAGCCTCCCTTTTTAGAGAGAGGAGGGGTCTCAAACTACCATATAAACATTTATTTTCACCAAAAACTTCCGCATGCTTAATTTGGGTTCCTTTGCTTGATCAGTTCTCGAGTTATGCAGAAATGTGTGCTTCATTTGTATGGGAGCCCCTCTTTTCAGAGAAGGGAGGGGTCTCAAACCATCATAAGAACCTTTCCCGGCCCCAAAACCTTCTCCATACAAAATTTCACGCTGATCGGTTCAGTAGTTTTTGAGCCTATGAGGTTCAGACAGAGAGACAGACAGAGATCCATTTATATATATATATATATATATATATATATATATATATATATATATATATATATATATATATATATAGAAAAATGCTTTTGTTTTAAATAGAAACCTCCTTCGCATTCTACGAAAACAATACAAATAGCTACGAGTAATTTGTTACCAATAAAAAGGAACGGCTCTTAAGTGGCCGCATAATCGACTGACAGTTCTACAACCACGAGGAGTTATTCTGTTCTTCACGAAATTCACTTTGTGCATTGTACAAAAAAGGTGTAATGATAGCGTTTTGTTAGAAGACAAGCAATATGAATGTTTCATAGAATTTTCGAGACATTTGTTCTATGTGCATAATCCATATTTACGAAACGAGTGACAGCTAATTTAAAAAATCAAAATTTCAGTGTACGTCTCCATGTATCGAAGCTTTAGAATTTGGTCGGAAATCAAAAGATAGACTTAATCATTTTTTCTTAAAGTTTCAGATGCACCACACCATAAATGTGTTTCTATAAGGCCACTCCCATCCCTAGCAAAGAAAAATAACAAGCTGATATCATATAAGTAACAAGATCTGTTATCCCAGTTATCGTTTTGTTTTCCGCTGTTATCACATAACAAATTTAGTTATCACCATTGGTAAATTTTGTTATCACATGTTATCATTTTGAACACACTATTTATTATGAACGTTTTTAGTTGAATTGTAAAACTATGAATATTTCCAGCATATTTACAACAAGAAATTTTGCTTGTAATCAAAATATTTTTTTTAGTTATCAGCATGAGAATTTGATTTCAAATTGATAACAGATTTTGATACTATTTCAATAAATTTGCTTACAATAATAGGATTTGTTATCAAGTTGTTCGCAGTGATAACAAAATAAGTTATTATTATGATATTCAACGAGATTTTTTTTTGTTATTCATTCTGTTATTGTGGCTGTTTATTCAGCCTGAATGATAACATATTCAGTGATCAAAAAATGATAACCTGGTAATAGAACTTGTTATCAATTTGGTATAATCAAAGAAGAATGCTAAGATGGAACAGTTGGAGCAAAAAAAAAATCATTTCAGTGTCCTTTTCAATAATTATTTTCGGGCCCTTTCGAATGAGCATTCCCCTGTTAACGGAGTGCAAAATCTTTTTTGCACATGCCGTTCCCTCGTTGTTTGCTAGATCAGCCGCGTCAGCATATACGAAATCAAAACAAAGCAGTGAAGTGGAAAAATTTATGCCGTGTTGTGAAAAATGACAAAAATCTGCTGTGTATCTGGCTGTTCCTACCGTTCTGGCATGCAGATATCTCTTCATGCATTCCCTGAACAACCCAGACACGTAAGTAAGGTTGAGGTTGAGGTTGGCGATAAAATGTAAGGTTAGGTTACAGTTCGTTCCATTTGTGTTTGTTCGTGAAGAAATCACGGATTCAAGATGTTCGCTCGCACCACCGCCATTTTCCACACCGGAATGACCAACCTAATCCCGATGGAATCCTCGATGAGAACCTGCCCTTGAGCCTGACAAATCGCAACAAGTTGACCGCCATGTTTTTCATTTTCCTCGGATCCGGACTGGGAACTCCGTTTTTATTTTGCGTCGCTATCTGCTGAGCAGTAAGGAGGTGCGCAGTCTATGATGGAAGTGCTGTGCTATTATAATGAAAAAAACCGAGTGTTCTAGTTTAGACTGGAAATCAGTTCATACGATTGGAAACTCTTGTTCTGATAAGATCTAAAGTTCAAGTGTAATAGAGACGTAATATCATACGAGCAGTTTGAATTTACTTTCCCTACCACTCTAACTATGCTTAATGGAAGACAAGTTTCGTTAAATTTATTGAATAATTTTTACATAATTTTTCAATTATTTCCAGGTTAACTACTTGGGAACGATTTTGCGATCAGCAGTACAGTAAAAATAAGCGCATATGTTCATTGCATTTTGAGCCAGCATGCTTCAAGAACATGCATGCGTTTAACAAGAGGTAAGTTATCAAAATTGTAAAAAAATTGTAAAACCAGTTTTATTTCACACTTTGTGTCTGATCGCAAATGATTAGAGATTAAATCGATTAATTATATAATTTTTTGGGGAAACTCGAACGATGCATTCTCTATTTTTTCTTATATTGATAACAGGTTGCTACCAGGATCCGTTCCAACAATTAAAATACCTCCAGTACTACTCCAGAAGTTAATTGAGGATAGCCATCTTGAATTTCTCGAGGAAGAATTCCAGCACGTACTGCTTCATTTAAATAATGACCAACCAACAGAATCTCACCATACCCATGATCATACGGCGGAAGAAATAGGTTCGTATATACAGGTTTGACTCACACATGACCATTTCATCAAGTTTCGTAAGGCCACTAATGGACAAATACTATCTCTTATCTAAAGGCAACGCATCTGTGGGTAACAGGATTTTTGTTGCAAGAAAAAGCAAGTGACACAAATAATAAAGTCCTTGATTTAAGTTGACATTTAATCGATTTCCTTAATTCATAATTTTTTTTATATTCCTTAGATTATCATGAGCTTTACAAAACCGAACGGCGGCATCACCATCGTACTAAACGTCGACATCAAGATATGATTCGAGCAAAAACTTAAAAATAAAAAATTAAAAAAGCAATTAAAGGCCAAACAAAGTAAAGACGCAAAGGACCGAAAACTAATCCGAAAAATTAAAAATAATCCGGTGCTATATGAATCGATAATTAATGATAACAAAAAAAATATGGGCGAAGGTACACCCATATGCGCCGCTTCGTCACCGCGTTGAAATTAACTTCCGGAGTAGGATATAAGACATTGCGTCGATCTAAAGTTCTTTGCATGCCGCACCCAAAGACGGTATTGCGTTGGCAGGACGCTGTCAAGATCGCTCCCGGATTTAATCAAGAAATTATCGACAGAATGGAGATAGCAGCTCAGAACATGCCTTTGGAAGACAAAGTTCTAGCTTTGCTCATAGACGGGATGTCTTTGAAACCGATGCTGCAATACCATTCAGGATCTGATATATTTCATGGACTGCCGGATAATGGATTACTCCAGGAGTATGAAGACAATGATCCTGCCAAATTGGCAACAGAAGGAATAACTTTAATGGTCCGAAGCATTCTCGGCCATTTTAAACAGGTTTGTAAAACTCTATGTTATTTTAACTATCCTGATTTGTGATGTGATTTGTGATGCGGACATTAATATTTAACAAAAATTAATAAATTTTATGCCTATTTCAGCAAAATAGCATTTGATCTAAAAAAAATAAACAAAAATCATCCACTTTACTCTTACTATAATTGTTTTCATTTACTTACATTTCAGGTCATAGGGTACTTTACTGCAAATAGTACTCTAGGTAGTTCACTGCAGAAATCTCTAGTCTGTGATGCTATTAGACTCTTGCGGAAAGCAGGATATCATCCTGTTGTGCTGGTCATGGACCAGCATTCGACGAACCAGAAAATGGCTGAGGATCTTGGAGTAACTGTTGCACATCCAGTTTTCAGTGTAGACTCCGTTGAAATTGTATGCATGTACGACAATCCACATCTTCTGAAATCATTTAGAAACAACCTTTCGGCAAAGAATATTCTTCTTGATGGAAACATTATTTCATACAAGTACATCAGAGATTTGTTTTACATTGATGCGACAAATGTTCCAAGAATCGTTCCGAATTTGAGTAAAAAGTCAATAATTCTACCACCGTTCAGTAAGATGCATGTAGGCCTAGCGACAAAAACAATCAGTAGAACGACGGCAAAAGGACTAAACTTCTACATCGAGGAAGGAAAAATTTCCCGAAAAGCACTAGGAACAGCTTCGTTGGTCGAAAATATGGATAGTCTATTCGACAGTTTCAATTCCCGATTTGAATTTGATAATGTGAAGGTTTGTAAAAAAGATGAAATTTTTTGAAAGAAATATTATGGTTTATTTCCATTTTAGCCATTGCGTGCTGCAATCTCTGATAAAGCGATCACTGGAAGTTTTTACAAACATCCAAAGAACTACTTTTGCGGATTGTATTTGTTCCTGCAACCTCGTTCAACGCGTCTACGGTAAGTAAACTAAAAAGCATAAAAATCACATTAATCAAAATAAGAGACCGCATAAAAGACCTATGCATACATTAATCCTTTAGAACATAGGACTGTTATAAGGACGCTTTCAAACTTTACTTGTTCACCTTAAAGAAACTTGACTTTAAATTAATAAGTTTACAACATACTAAATCCTGTCCTGATTTTTTCAATCTCAAAGGCATTGCAAGAAGCCCAAAAACTGACTACCGTTCAACGATCACCGCCGTGTATTTCTGGATATATCCAAAATATTAACGCCGTCCGTTTACTATGGAATATAGTCAAAACTTTTCGCTTCACTCATATACCAATGAATAGAATATGCCAGGATCCATTGGAGAACGAGTTTGCCCGTATAAGAAGAGCCTGTGGCAACAATGATGCCCCAAATGCGTTTCAGTTTGGAGCTGCCTTGAAACTAGGTTGTGTTAAACGATCAATAGTCGAAGTGGCCAGCATAAATCGTTCTGCAAACTGTGAGGATGACATGCTTGAACATATAATCGACGACGTAGATACGAGTATGAACATTGATGTAGAAGAAAAGGATCCTTTGAGTGTTCTGGTACTGATCTACTGCGACGCAGTTTCGATCCCATTCAATCCGACGACGGAATGCCCGATGCACCCGAACTCAATGCTTTAGTCTACATCATTGGGTTTGCTCTTTCTAAATTACCTCATGACACATGCAAGACTAACATGAATTTGACTCATACCGATAAGCAAACTAATAAAGAATGTTATAAATTCACACGATTAAAACATCAGCTTAATGCGCTCCATTATCAATACCCCAATTCCGTTGCCTTAGAAATCGGTGTGACACTTTTAGTAGCATTTAAGCAGAAGTTCTTGAAGTTTTTCAATGAATCTCGAAAGCTGATTAAAACTCGACTAGCGGAATATGTTAATTACGATGACTTCGAGTCAACAATGTGCCAAACGTGTTTCAATAATTTTCGTAACAGAATTCTTAACACGTTGTTTAAAGGACAGTTGACGAAATGGCAGAACACATTAACAAAGCAAAGTCGTAAAAATGGATTCCGGAGAAATGCGAAGGCCCGCCGAATGAACCTCGAAGAAATAAAGGGTACAGGAGAAAGAACGAAAAACTGCAAGAATACCAAACGACTAAAAATATCAAACAAAGTGCCACCAACTAGGAAAACTGGAAAAATTAGAAGAAACCGGGAAATACTAACAACGGCACCACAGGAAAAAGAAGGAGCTTGCGGAGTAGAAGGGAAGATTGTAACCGTGACCGAGAATTATCTGGAAACGAGTCTGGAACAACACCTGAAATTGTACCTTACCGAGAAGCACTGCCAGAACCTGCCAACCTCAGTTCGGATATGGAGAAAACACAATTAGTGATAGAAGCGCTTGAGAAATTGGTCGCGTCTTTTCCACCACAAGCAGATATCAACGTTCAGAACAGGTATTTTAATTTCAAGCAAATAATATTCACAATTACAACATGTGAACAGTATACTACATAAATAGTATATTTTCTTCTCCTCTTTTAGGGATTGCCATCACATTCCAATGGACGAAATATTTTCGACATTCTCCAGATTTGAAGATGAACTGCAAAAATTATACAACAAGTACAAATATTATAATGAGAGGCATTTGGCTCATATTAAAAATTTGGTTTCCTGGCAAGTGGCTTCAAATATTATAACTGATGACCAAAAATATCGTATGCTGCTATTCTTAGAAGAAAAAATTGTTCCAGAGGAAGAGAAGGGACTGGTAAATTTGTGTGATGTTTTCTTTTGTTTGTTTAAAAAAAACTAATTTATATATTTTTTCAGACCGCAGATTTTACAACCTCTGTACTCTCTCTATGAGTGGGCTCTTCGTATTTTTATGATGGCTCATAGATTCGACAATAGAGAATCTGCCATTAAACATATAAAACTCCAGGATGCGGCAGCTTCTCACGAAATGGCAAACCAGCAATGAAAGGTAAGGATTCAGTTAAATTAATATAACACACCTAAAACGCTTTATTATTTCAAAGGTTACAGGTAAACTACATCAATTGGATAATATCCGATGCACCACTTCGCTTACTGCTGAAGGAGGCACTTGTTGGAATCAATAACCAGAAAACTCACCACAGCCGCTAGCACAACATGCAATTCCACATGCTATCGATGATCCACATGCTATGATGAGCAATCAGATGTCCGGTATGGTCCAACAGCCGTTGATGTTCACGAGTCCACCAGTGAGACTAGAGATTTCACCACAGCTATCAATTGCTACCGCAGCTCAACCACCACTTATCCCGATGCAATCGATGATTCCATAAACAATCATTACTGTCGATCCGAATGGTGCATCAAAAAGGCAAGCTTAGCTCTAGTATTCTCAGATCTTCAACGCTACCGATCGTAACCGGCGCAAACATCGCGTTTTCCCCGCGGCAAAGCATAAAGGCTCCACCAAACTGCAGCGTTATTTTTGCCGCCGCCGCAGCGAAATCGCCGCGGTGAGATTACATGGCGGGTTATGGGAGCGCTCAAACCGACGCGATGCGTTTTTAAATCGCGTTGGTTTGTGCGCTCCCATAAGCCGCCATATAATCTCACTGCAGCGATTTTGCTGTGGCGGCGGCAAAAAAAGCTGCAGTTTGGTGGAGCCTCAATCGTGGCGAAAAATCGCTGATGATATCACATGCTGGCTTGTGGAAGCGCACAAATCAACGCGAATAAAAACCGCACCATTTCGGTTTGTGTGCTCCCATAAGCCACCATGTAATTCCATTCAGGCAATTTTTTCGACGTGATTATCTGCTGCCGCGGCGGAAAAACGTTTCAGTTTGCGTAATCTTTTAAGCGAAGCTTCCCAAGTGGCATTGGCCCTGACTGCCATGGATTTCGGAGGCCGGCTAGAATACGTTCGTTATTGCCAATGGCACTGCAATGCGAGAAGATTCTGGCCACCTTGCCACCGAAGTTAATTCCAGCGTCCTTTCGTAAGAAAACCCGACACGGATCGGTCGACAGCTTGCGGCACTTATTCACTTATGCAAACATTATTTTTTCACTCATTTTGATTTTGAAATGTATCATCGTAGCTTCCTTTGATGACAAGCGTAAACTTTGACTAAGGCCAGGCGAAAAAGGAACAAGTACACTCAACCAAATTACCTTAGTATAATTATAAGTTTAACCTTTTGAAAAATAGAAGAACGATCATTTTTTGTTTTCATTAAGTCGACACAAATTTTTCATTAGGGCCTCAACTGACAACCGTAAACAATGGCTTCTTCCTTAAATTTCTCGTTATTGAAAACTCGCCTGATCAATCCACCACGATCATTTCGAAGAGGAAGTGTTCACCTATCCGATAGAATTGGAGGCTTGCATGGGTAGCTTTTGTGCCACGAGAAATTTACGGAAGAAGCCATTGTTTACGTTTGTCAGTTAGGCCCTTATGAAAATTTTGTGTCGAAGTATATTATTTTTTATAAGATAATATCATATCTAGGGTTTTTTCATTAGGGCGAATCTACAATTGAGAGATTCTCTCCGGGCTCGCTCTCTTCATTCATAAAACAATAACCTTTACGTTTTTTATTCTAATATTTGTAGAAAATGCTAGCTAACACTGTTGTGTCTCGATCTGTACTAAATAATCCCTCAAAAATTGTAAATCGGCGCTGTAATGAATGAAAGAGAGCGAGCCCGGAGAGAATCTCTCATTTGTAGATTCGCCCTAATGAAAAAACCCTAGATATAATGTGTTATGTTTTTCATCAAGCTTTGATGTGAAAAACTCATAAGGCAAATCTTTTGAATTCAGAGCAGGTTGCTAACATCTATATCCACTACCGATGAGAAAATAATAACTCCCTGTATCTGTTTGTGCTATTTTGTTTGTGGAAGAAAGCAGATCCCAGAAAAATACGCTAGAAGCCATTATTACTTTGAACCTTTTGACTATTTTGTCTAGCGCCATAAGTAAACGCCAGCTGGAAAGTAAATTATTCGAAGAAGCTTTTTCATTAGGGCCTAACTGGCAAACGTAAACAATGGTTTCTTCCGTAGCCAGTAGAGTGTTGTATTTAATAACAATTTTATAGATTCAACCATCAAACATACAGGTCCGACATAAGTCATTTCAGATTGCACTAGCTGGATAGCTTTCTCCTCGTTGAAGCTGTTGTAGTATCCGACTGGGATCGTTTTGAATACGCATGGGTTGCTTTTGTCGTCGTATGCGATAGGACCATGACTAAAATTGATGGGTTTTTGCGTTCTTTAAAGCTCGTAACAAGTCCAACCACGATCTACTTACTGCCTACCAGCGGTTTCATTTCGGCACAATACATCCACCGGTGTTTCATATTCGTACTCGTAGTGAATCTGCTGCACCTACGTATTGGAAATGGCAATCCGCCTTGTTATCTGCCATCTGATCTGCTTTGTCAGACAGTACATATGTGTAACCGTGATCAGCTTGTCCGGGATCTTCTTATGAGTGGCCTTGAGGGCGATTCACGTTGATTCATCCTGATAAATGTCTTCGAAGGCACATTCTGCGGAAGAGGAGTGAGTGATTTGCCTTGTTAACAAATGTTTTTCCCCGTCGCTACTTACCTACTTGATAAAAACGGCCCTACAGGGAGAAAATCCAGCGCTGCTTCTACGGGACATGCTTGCCGGAAAAGTTATTCACAATAGTAAAATAATAACAAATGCGTGAAATGTGGGTTAACCACAGGAGTTTTGAGTCCTTATTCCTTCCCGAGATTGGCCGGCTGACTCAGGCGGTTTTTGTTTTCTGTCGGTCTTCGGGTGCAAAAACAGACATCACACTGACGTTTCTCTTTGTCAATCTTGACAATTAAAGATGTGTCGAAAAATTATGATACAAATTGAAAGGGCCCGAGGGTCGATCACAAATTACGCTTGCGATTTCTGAAAAACTCACGAGTATGTAATCGTTATCGTTGGTATAATCCTTTGCTCGGGATAAGAAACACATGCGATTGGCCATGAAAGGAACCAAAACTTAAAAATATGGCGATAATTGGTGCAGTCTAAGGAGTGTATCGAAAAGTAGTTATAAACTTCCAAATAATAAAATAGGCATGAAAACATGGTTAAAATTAACATACTATTTCAGTTTATTATAGCTTAACATGATTACAAAAGATCCAAACGGAAAAACTAGTCATCATGTTCATTTCTATAGAATGCCCGTACCTTTGATTTGACACCTGCTACATCAAATTCTGCACAGTGACCTTTGTGCACTTCCTGGATGCCGCTGCCCAATTTTTCTTAAAATCGGTCATGTTTTGGGACACTGTACCATCCTTCTTAAATATACGCTTGACTATTGCCCAACAGCGTTCGGATCGGTCGCAACTGGGGACAGTTTGGTGGGTTGATGTCTTTTTCTACGAACTTGATGTTATTCTCCGTCAGCCACTGTAGAGTGGATTTGGCGTAATGTCATGATGCCAAATCTGGCCAGAAGAGAGGAGGGGACTGGTGCTTTCTATACAATGGTAGCAACCTGTTCTTCAAACATTCCTTTTGATAAAAATCAGCATTTATAGTTCCTTTTGTATAGAAAATTGAAGAACGCAAGCCACATGTGCAAATAGCTTGCCAAATGAGCACCTTCTGACCGAATTTCTCCATCGCAACAGTCGTATCTGCGGTTGGCACACGTTCTCCAACAGATTTAGTATAAAACTGCGGCCCCGGTAGCGTTCTTGAATCTTCTTTAACGTATGTTTCGTCATCCATCAAAATGCACTGGTCGACATTGTCCAAAATGCAGCTGTACAGCTTTCGAGCCCTGGTTTTGGCACGAGACTTTTGTTCCGGAGTTTGTTTGGGCACTTTCTGCTTTTTGTACGTCTTCAAGTCATTCCTGCGCTTGATTCGTTGAATCATTCCGATGCTGGTCCTGAACTTCTTGGCTAGATCGCGAGTAGAGGCAGATTTGTTCCGTTGAATATAATCCACAACTTTTTGGTCCAAATCGGGGTTGCTGGAGCCGGGTTTCCGGCCACTTCTTGGTGAATCCTTGAGGGAGCACTCCTTACCAAACTTTTCGATGATGCGTTTTACACTTGCCGGGTGAACATTTACTCTTTTCGCAATCTGGTTGTAAGTAACACCATTTTCGGTGCACCAAGTGTGCAGAATTTTCTTTTAGTCTCAAATTCAATTCGCGACATTTTGAATACAACTTTATCAACGGAAATGAATGAACCGAATAATCATTTTTGACATGTAAACAAAGCAAATGGCGCTTACACGCTAAAAATATATACAGTAGTTTATGCGTAATAACGCATCGAATGTTTATAACTACGTTTCGATACACTCCTTACCAGTTATGGCAAGCGTCATTAATAAAAAAAAACAAAGTTTCAATTCAGTTTCGAAATTTTATTCTTCAAAATATAGATTGAAACCTTTCATCTGAATTTTTAAACATAGTTCTCATTTAGTATAAACTAACCCTTTTCTACTTGATGTAGAAGGAGATGTTCGCTCATCATCATGAGGCATGAAGAGTGGATAGTAATGTTTTTGCTAGAATGAAAGATATGAAGAGAAAGTGTTGAAAGCCTCGTAAGTGTACGAAAGGTTGGAAATACAATAGATGTATTGAAAATTGAGCGAAAGGGCACACGGTTGTATGCGAAAACCCATTAATGGGTAAAAAAACACCCATTTTCATATAGCTCTCCTATCTGTCACAAAATGGGGGAATTTCTCAATCACTCAATGGGTAAAAAAAATACCCATTAGAGAAAACCTCATACAATTAAAAAATGGGTGAAAAAAGTTCAAAGTTGATGGAAACATGAACATGGAGGAATTAAAAAACGAGCTTAGAAAGAAGCTGATCGCGGATTCATACGGGAAGCTGGAGGGTAAGAACTTTTATTTTTCGAAACCCTGATTTATTTTCAATTTTATCCCTGCCCTGGTTTTCAGCACATCAAATTTGGGCATAACCTCAGTACAAGCCCGAAGAATGCTGTTCCGCTCAGCTGGCACATTTTTTCATGTAAACAATCAAATAACGTGGATCTGGAAGCTCGATTGGAGGATTTATTGATGGATGATTCCATAAGTATACCAGAAAAGGCATGAATAAAACAAATACAAGTATTTTATGTTTTTTTTTATTGCATTTATTGATTGAGTACCATGAAAATCATGAATTTATAATATACCAAACTGCTGCATAATCTGCATGCAAAAATGAGTATTTTTTTCCCATTATGGGAAAACCTGTCTACTCTGCAATGGGTGAATAAATACCCATTTTCTGACATACACTGCTTTTACCCATTAATGGGTAAATCGGGTTTACCCATTTCGCAAATAACAAAAAAATAATAATAAATGGGTCAAAAATACCCGATAGCCTGTCGTACACACGGTAAGCTTCCTTTATCCATTAATGGGTACGATTTATTATTATTGTTATTCCTCCTGTGGAAATTTTTACGCATTTTACCGTAAAACGACGTCCACACATTTAAATGGGTAGGCGTCGTTTTTCAGTAAAATGCGTTAAAAAGTCACAGGAGGAATAACAATAATAATAAATCGTACCCATTAATGGGTAAAGGAAGCTTACCGTGCAGGCTCTTTAGCCATTAGAGGGTAAATTCGTTTTACCTACTAAAGGAGTTAACCCACTTGAGTTCGAAACGGGTGATATTTTACCCAAGAATGGGTACTGGCCGGTTACAGTGTAGAATGCCAAAGTGACGCACACAAATTTTCATCTGATTCGAAGCTGGTGTTTCCTGCCCGGAAGACGAGTTGGGACGAAATTCATCATCAAACGACGACGACGCCGATGCTGGCGACCGAGGATTGTGGGGGTAAAAAATGATAGTTCATGTTGGCCGTTTCTGCAAAGCAGTCAGTCACATGATAGTCGGGGGAGATACACAGCGTGGAAAAAAAAAACTGTAAAGGTCGTTATTTTCCGCTGTCGGATGGTATCAGCTTTACATAATTGTAGAGAGCACCCTAAACGGGTGCTATGGGTGGATTGAGAAAATAGTTTTTTTTTTTCAATTTTGCATCAGAAATTGAGTTGCAGTTTCGTTAAAATTTTAATGAACTTCACTTCTGTTTTGCAAATTAAAACAGCATTTCCAATTTGTTCATCGGTTGCTTTTCATGAAAGGTGTAGCTCCAATATGCCAGACGTGACTGGTGACCTTCATCGCACGAAAGTGTTAGTTGAGTTGAGAAGAACTTGGACTGCTGTGATTGAAGTTTTAGTATGAATATGTACTAAACATGAAATAGGGATCTAGTTGTATAAGATAAGATTTGTTAGTATTAGGTAACATTTTGGCAACATATTGCATGTGCCTAACGGTGTGATTGAAGTAGACTTCAAAGTATAAACAAAATTCAATTAAAATGTAAAATATCAACTATGGATATCATCGTAAACAAACGGTAAAAAGCGAGAAAATCCTGAATGATACCGAAACGTCACGCTATCTAATCAATACTTAAACGTAATCTCGAGGAATGCAAATGTGTAATCGAAGCAGTCCATGACTGAAGTGTGAGGTTTGATGAATTCTAGACAACTTATACAAAACAAAGAATCTGATTTTGTAAACAAAGAGGTAAACAAAGACAGTTACCTATACCACAGGTGTTCTCTATAACCACTCTACCACAATAAGTTATGGCCCCGCACGCTTCCACTACGGAACCAGAAAGAGAAAAATAAAACATCGTTTCGATGGTGGTGAATGCAAACCCTGAAACAGCAAATACGGCGGCTCCGCATGTCAAGGGATAGGACAGAACTGCACGTGGTAAAATTGTTATGTTCCTCATCCCGATGGATTTCAGCCACCTAGAGGAATTGATAACGGTGCCCGGATTGTGGCGGAAACTATGGTAAAATATTTCAATTCACCCGATTGTCCCGACTGTGGGATCCAGGAACCGGCTTATCAGAACAAATCGGACATGAAGGATGACGCTTTTGATACGGTGCTATCTGTGTTAGACGCTGCGCTGCAAAGAAGGATAAATTGTCTATGGCAGGGCTTCCCAACCGGGGTTGCGGGCGTCTGATCAGCGTGACAATTTTTTGCATATAGAATAAAAAAAAACTGATCCATAAAATAAAATGCAATCTACTTATAAAGTGCATGAATTTAAAGAAAAAACGAGTTTATTTTGGTTTCGTGTGTTTTATAATTCGTTCGAGTAGAGCAGAGTAGTGGTGAACGGAAGGCAACGAAGGGAAGTTGCTTCTTCCATTGTCTTTTTCTTGCTAGCACATGCGATTGAATGGATTCATTTTTTAAAGGGTGTCCACGATGAAATTGCCACACTATGAAATTGCTCTAACTTTTTAACCGTTGGGTAGAATTTAATGAAAATTTGGGTGGATTTAGTTCATAGTACATTATTTACATCCTGCAAGTTTTAAAGTCCTGTGATCAAAACTCGGAGTCGAAAGAACAGCTCGTGCGTGATAAAATCTTGCGCATTCATCACGAGAACAAGGATCTCTCGCATCGTTCCATCGCTAAAACGTTGGGAATCGCGAATTCCACGGTGTCGCGAGTGATTAAGCGGTTCGAGGAACGGTTGACCACCGATCGGAAGCCCAGAAGTGAAGGAAAAAGTATTCCGTACAACACCAAAAATCACAACCGCGTAGTTGGGGTCTTCAACTGAAATCCGAACGCCTCCGTTCGGGATGTGGCTAAGAAGCTGCACCTAAGCCGAAGTTTTGTCCAGAAGGCCAAAACTAAGGCTGGGCTTCGAACGTTCAAGGTACAAAAGGCCCCTAATCGCGACGAGAAGCAGAACAAGTCACGCAAAACCCGTGCCAGGAAGTTATACCTCAACATGCTGACGAAAGTTGAATGCTGCATCATGGACGACGAAACATATGTGAAGGCCGACTTCAAACAGATCCCCGGCAACCTGTTTTTCACGGCCAAGGATAAGTTCAGCGTTCCGGAGCATATCCGCACTCAGAAGATGTCCAAATTTGCGAAGAAATTCCTGGTTTGGCAAGCCATCTGCACGTGCGGGAAGCGGAGTGCACCTTTCGTGACCCAGGACACGATGAACGGACAGGTGTACATAAAAGAGAGCCTCCAGAAGCGGCTGCTTCCTCTCCTGAAGGCCCACAACGTCCCAACAATCTTCTGGCCGGATTTGGCCTCATGCCACTACTCAAGGACGTGCTGAAGTGGTATGCGGACAATACGGTCAATTTCGTGCCGAAAATGTTCAACCCTCCCAACACTCCGGAGCTCCGTCCCATCGAGAAGTACTGGGCGATTATGAAGCAGCACCTTCTTAAACGACCTAAGGTAGTGAAGACAGTCGAGGAACTGAAGAAAGTATGGGTTTACATGCAAAAAACGGTTGATTCACAGGTTGTGCAGAATCTTATGGCCGGGGTTAAGGCCAAGGTGCAGGCATTTGCGTATGGACTGTAAATAAAATACGAGTAAAATGGTAAAATGAAGTTTAATAGTTATTTCTCAATCCCTGAAAATTTGATGGCAATCGGATGAAAACTCGAATTTTGCGAATCAATTTTGTGTGTGGCAATTTCATCGTGGACACCCTTTACTTGCTCTTTCCTTCTTACTGAGATGTGAATTGATGTATTAGTGTGCGTCCGGGTGCGTCGTTAAATGTGAAAAAAAAACTCAATGAATGCGCAGTAGTAGTTGGCTCATTTGTTATGTCTTCTTCTACAACTGAACTGGCCATTCACGCGTCGAGTCCCGAATCAATCAACCGACCAATTTGTTGCTTCCACGTTTAAAATTTTGCTGAGATTTTGGTTTACCGCTGCAAAAAAAAATGCTGTCATCTTGAATAGGTAAAGTATTTAATAAATTTAAAATAGTTACAGAAAAGAACAAGATTAAGTTGTACTTTATAGACAACCTCACCATGGAAAAAGAAATGCAAGTATTCCGAGGATTATATGAAATTCGGTTTCACAACTACAATCGTTAATGGCGTCGATAAGCCACAGTGCGTACTTTGTGGCGTTGTGTTGAGTGTTGAATCAATGAAGCCATCAAAATTGAAACGGCATTTATATACCAAGCATGCCGAGCTAGTACTATGTGGACTTTTTCGGTGTCATGAAGCTGCCTTGAAACGGCAGAGATTCGATGCCACTGGTACGGGTAGCAGTCAACAACAAAACAGAGCAGTAGTGCAGGCGTCATATGAAACAGCACTGGAAATCGCTAAAAACAAAAAACCTCATACGATTGGAGAAACTCTGATCGGTGTGATCAGAGTTTCTCCAATCGTATGAGGTTTTTTGTTTTTAGCGATGCTGAAAATGGTGAATGGTTTTTAGCATGCTGAAAATGGTGAATTTGGTTCTTGGGGAAGCAAGTGAACAGAAAATGCGGTAAGTGTCATTATCAAACAACACTGTCCAAAGACGGAATGCCCATATGTCCGAAGACGTGAAAGAGCAAGTTCTGGAAGAAATAAAACAATCCCCTTTATTCGCAATTCAACTCGATGAATCCACGGACGTCAGTTCCTGTGCGCAGCTGTTGGTGTTTGTGAAGTACGTATGCTCTGCTGGCGATATAAAGAAGGTGTTTCTTTTCTGTTGTGACTTTGAAACTACTACCAAAAGTGATGATATCATGGCTAAAATCAAGGCGTTTTTTGAATCTGGTGACTTGCAGTGGAACTAACTTTAAGGGGTTTGCACCGATGGAGCTACTGCAGTGCTTGGCAAGGAATCTGGATTTCAGAAGACGGTCAAGGAGCTTGCCCAACATGCCGCAGGTGTCCATTGCATGATTCATCGATATGCTCTTGCCAGCAAGACGTTGCCGGAAGGGTTATTAAAAGTACTGGAATCGGTCATAAAGATTGTTAACTATGTTAAGTCTGGAGCCCCGAATAAAGACTGTATTCGATGAAATTTGGACACACGCAATTGTTTTAAACTTTTTAGCGTGTGGGTAAAAATTATTGAAATTTGACCTGAATGTATTTCATTGTGTTGTGTCAATTGTGTAATGAGTTTCGTGAAAATCGGTCAAGTTATTTCAGTGATGGCTTCGAATGAAGAAATAGTGCGCCAACAAATTTTGGGCACTCACTTCGAAAACCCAAACGCTTCTCATCGATGGATCGGAAAACAGCTCGGAATCGCACATTCAACCGTATCTCATGTGATCAAAACGTTCAAGGACCGTAAGACTACCAAGCGGAAAAATGGTAGTGGCACATCAAATCCGGAGAAGGCCAGGATGGTATTGAACCAATTTAAGCGTTATCCCAACATTTCGATCAGGGATGTTGCGAAAAAGGCGAAAGTTTTAGTTTGTTTTGTGCAGAAAACAATGAAACGTTTTGGATTACATGTGTACAAGGTCCAGAAGGTCGAACCGGAGCGATAAACAGAACTCGGTGGCCAAAACTCGTGTAAGAAAACTGTACAGGGAGTGGCTCACAAAACTGTTCTGCATTGTAATGGACGATGAGACCTACATTAAAGCCGACACCAAACAAATGCCAGGACAGGAACACTACGTCGCCACCTCTAAGTTGGCCGTTCCGGAGAGTGTACGGAAGAAGAAACTGTCGAAATTCCCAAAAAAATTCCTTGTCTGGCAAGCGATCTGCGGATGTGGCAAAATGAGTCAGCCCTTCATCACCGCTGGGACCGTCAACGGACAAATCTACAAGGACGAATGCCTTCAAAAACGACTTCTGCCCTTCTTGAGATCTCACGATGGCCCGACACTGTTTTGGTCGGATTTAGCATCTTGCCACTATGCCCGGCCCGTCTTAGACTGGTACAAAGATAATAATGTAGTTTTTGTACCAAAAGACGTCAACACTCCGGAACTTCGCCCAATTGAAAAATGTTGGACAATCATGAAGGCAAAGCTCGTTAAAACTCCAAAACTGATAGAAAATGAACTTGAACTAAAAAAAGTGTGGTTAAAAGTAAGTAAGCAAGTCGGTCCTATCATTGCCCAAAATTTGATGAAAGGGGTCAAGGCAAAGGTGCGGGCATTTGGGTTGGGAGAAGAGGTTCAATAAACCAATGATGTCAAAACTTAACCATTTAGTAGTACTTTATTTTCAGAAAGTTTGAAAAGAATCGGGCTCAAGGAAAATTGTTGGTGACCTATTTTGTGTGTCCAAATTTCATCGAATACAGTCTTTAGTTCACGGTCCGTTCTCTTTTTCGGGAACGCTTTTTTTCTGTGTAAGTAAATTGAAAAGAGCTCATCGTAACGATTAGCAACAAGCCAGTCTTTCAACCCATCTGGAGCATCAAACCAGACGACTACCCTCCAAAATTATACTTCTGCTTCTCTTCGTTTTATCCTATATATCATATAATATAAGGCACTTTTAATATCTTCTTCTTCTATATATATGAAAATGAAATGCTGTCCGTTCGTGACAGCATAACTCACGAACGACATGGTGGACTTACTTGATTTCTTTTTTATTAGGTTCGTCTTAGTTTCCAACAGGTTTATATAAAAAAAATTAGTGGAAAATGATTTTTAAAAAATAATAAAATCAAAATTTCATTTTGAATGGGAATATTATAATATGTTAGACAGCAAGACCATCTTTCGATTTGTAAGGAGAAACCGTTGGAAAATTTTATAATGGAGTCGTAATAAACAAAAAAAAGGACGCAAGATGAGAATCACTCATTGTTACTTAAGACCTTTGAAAAGTTATGCGAAAAATGATAATACACTGGAGTCGCTTATTTCGCATTTTTTTCGGGTTCTCGGAATTCGACCTGGTTTTCGGACAAAATACGTGGTTTCCAGAATTCCCACGAGTAGATACCGTTCGCTCTGATCTGATCAGAAATGCGTCTTAAACATAACTTTTATCGCTTTCAAGAGGTTTTCGGAAATTACGGGTTTTTACTATAGTCACTAGATTCATAGTCTGGCGGATACAATGACGGGAGCCAATTTGAACTGTCACTTGGCGGAGCCAATCGAGCATATCTCGAGTAATTTATGTTAAGGGTCTAAAGCCATTTGGAAACAATAACTTTAAATGTTGATTTCTCACGAATTACGAGAATCCCACCATATCCTGCTACTCCATATGGTACAACTAACATTCTTCTACCAAATGCTGCATTCATTTCACGAGAGTGATTTGAGATTCAAGAGAAATCGATATTGAAAGTCATTGTTTACAAATGGCGTTTAGGCGCTTAACATGAATTACTCGAGATATGCTCGATTGGCTCCGCCAAGTGACAGTTCAAATTGGCTCCCGTCATTGTATCCGCCAGACTATGAATCTAGTGACTATAGTTTTTACGTGAATTCAGGGATCTACCCTGTTTCATTAAGTAGTTTTTTTTACATCGTACTCATTCCTGTGTAAAAATCAACCCCAGTGTAACGATTTATAACGTGTAGATGCATGTATAAACGGGAACGTTTGTATTGGTGACACCTCGCAGCGAGATGTAAATAATATACATCCATTTACATCGCTAATTTACTCCAATTGTTGGAGTGAAGGTCAATGGAAAGAAAAGAATTAGTTTAAGTCTTCTGTGTGCATCAAAAAGGTGAAAACGACGATAAATTAAACATAAATTAATTATGTTGCCAGTTCAATTAATTTCAATTAGTATTGTTGAGCAATGCCTCCAACTATACGGAGTAATATCGATAGTGGCAGCGACGATCAGCGTGCAACTCAAACTGAATTGGATCGACAACGGATGGCACGGGCTCGAGTGGTGTTGAGTGAAGAAGAGAGAGCTGCTCAAAATACAAGCGATACAGTTAGAATGAAGTATCAGCAAGATTTGGCGACATTCGTGCCTAAATTAACCTTATTAATTGACTTCGAAGACAAGCGTACATTCCAGACAATCTTCAACATGCTGCATTTCAATACGACCCTTTGGTTGATTACAATGCGGATGTTTCAGTCGCCATTGGATCAATGAGTGTAGTTTGTTCTCATTATATTGCATTGAAGTTCCCAAAGCAAACAACAGAGCTTTGCGCTCTTTGATGTTTGGATCAGGAAGTGGGTTAAAACATTTCCTGTAGAACATCCAGAGTTATAATGGAGTTGGTTAGGTTGTTTTCAAATAACTTCGTTTGGTGCAATGCGCATAATAATATTTAAAAGTTTTCTCGAATATTTAACAATACGCTCAAAAAAGTTTTTAAATAGTATTTTTTTTTAAAGTGAAAGTGAAAGCACAATGGATTGATTCAAATGTTCAAGACTGCTCTAAATCGAACGCTATCTAACAACCATAAGATGATTCGAGCTAATTCCTTAAGTAGTTAAATTATAAACAGGACAACGTCTGCCGGGTCAGCTAGTACACCAATAAATATTTCCTTCTGCCTTTGAAACGACAAACATTTTACCAAGAAACCCCCAAAAATTGCTTCTCCCGGGCAAAGGAAAAAAGCCGCCTGCAGCCCAAAACACTACCTTTTTTGAAAATCTCTTCTCGAATTCTTTTCAATCACACACGTGAAAAGCCGAAAAGCGTGACTTCTCTTTGGTTGGTTGTATCGACAGGATGGATTGGAATTGTTACCATGTTTCTAAAAATATAGAGATTCACACGAATGGCAGAATAACCTGGATGTATTGTTCCCCACCCCTTCCCCCACCACCAACCGCATCTAAGCGAATCGAAGCAATCCATGATCTAAAGTGTCAATGTTTAAATCTGGATGAGTGTTCAGCGTGTAATCGCAGCGGCAACAGCAAAATCAGAAGTTCAACACACAAGGCCACCCCCTAATCGAAGGACTGGAAAGTCGTGGAGGGTGAACCTTGGTAGGACAGCATTTCATTTACGTTGAGGAAGTGATAACGGTGTCCGAGATCGAGCGGAATTTAACGAACATCCGGAACACTGGACTAACCAGCTTGTCGGAACGAATCGGACATGAAGGATGACGCTCTCTATACGGTGCTCGCTGTGTGAGTCGCTGCAAAGGTCGATAATGGTACCGTAACTCTGGGTCTAGGGGTGGATAAATTTAGATGTATTTGATAGATCATTAAAAATTAACTTAATTTTCGCTCATTGGACATAATTACGGTGGACATTGCGTACCGTATGGCTATGATCAATATAAATAACAGCTCAAACTCTCTAGGACTCATAAATAACCTCCTTGCAACGCAAACTAATAGGAGTGATCAACAAAACGCGTGTAAAGCAAAAGCAACTGTTGATTTGGTTGAGGTTTTCACACACAGACACTTAGAAGATTTCATGTGAAATCGACAAAGTTTTTTCATTAGGGCCTATCGGACAAACGCAAACAATGCCTTTTTTCGTAAATTTATCGTGGCACAAAGGCTTCCCATGTAAGCCTCCAGTTCTCTCGGATTGAGCGAGTTTTTAATGACGAGATACTCGCGGAAAAAGCCATTGTTTACGTTTGTCAGTTAGGCCCTAATGAAAAATGTTTGTCGAGATTAGGTCTTGCACATTACACATTGCACATATGATAAACTCCTTTTATGACTGGATTATGCACGTTTTCAAGAATATAGCTTATACGTCAAAAGGGACTAGTTTTTATACACGGATGAAGAGTACTTTTTACGCCTTTTTAAGTATGTCAACGGCGACAGAACAATGCGTAAAAAGTAGGCACTGAATAGAAAATTAACTCTGCCCGTGACTTGATGCTGAGGCCATTTTCAAGTAAGCATTTATTTGGTATGCGCAGTGTTTAAATTCCGGAATTGTTTTGGGCTGCCTCTGGCAAATTAGGAATTATCCAATACTTTGGATACCGACGAATTCGAGAAACTGACAGGTAAGTGAAATATTAGCTATTGTCAGTAATTACAAATTTTTTACCCAGTATGAAACAAAACTGGTCTTCCATGCCCTGAGATCGAAGGCAGCTATCAAGGATGCATTTTTAGGGACGAATCATAGAACTTGGAACCGATGTGCTGGTACTTCCTGAGCCAAAAACTATATCCATTTTCTTCTTGACTAAAAAATGCGTGAGTCAATTTCCGCGCCAAACCTCTAGACAGGTTTTTGTTAGTTTTTCATTTTCAATTAATAAACTTGGCTGTGTAATCTGTTGATGTCTTTTTCACTTTCGAATTTAATTTACGGAGTGCATTAAATGCGTAAAATGTACAAAATCTCTTAGGTTATTAAAAGGAGTAAACAGTATGCATGTTTTATTATTCAAAAGAAGTAAAAAGTATGCACAGTTTACGCTAAAGAGAGTCAAATTTATCTCAGTTTTGTGTTGTTTTTGACTCATTTTCGTAAAAAGTGGAGAAACTCAAACCTGACTAAATGTAACGGGGATTGACAAGTCGACAAGTCAAAAACATCGACCCAAATCATCAAATCAAATTTGAGTTACTCCATTTTTGTTATTCAAAAACGACTCAAAACTGAGTTACACTGGCTGGCCGTGAAGAGGTAATAATATACGCCCTCTTTCAAATTTCTATTAATTTCCGGAGCAATTTGCGATGCAAAATTGTAAACAGAATATTTTTTCAGTACAATGCATGATTATAAGCACTAAATAATGAGTTTTGACCTTTTTTTCCTGACTTTAGACTTTCCTGTGCTTTAGTTTTATTCATTTTATTCATTGTTTTGCTCAAGGAGTAGTGCTAGTTTATTCACAAAACATTGTACTGTGGGATTTTCGACTGTGTGACATTGATTGTTGACAAAGAGAAAGGCGTAATTGAAATGAAAACATAAACTTTGCGTAGTGTAAAAGGCGATACTGACAAAATTTTCAAAACAATGGCGAATAGTGGAAGGCGAAATCTATTAAAATGTCAAAAATAGACGAACAGTACACTTAGGCAAATAAACTTTAGAATTTCGTAAGGTTCAACTTATGAACGATGCTTTGGAATTTCATATGGCTGACTTATGAATGGATTTTGTTTCACACGACGTTGTTTTTGGTACGACTTGTTGATATATACTAGTGGACAAGTCACTGGACCCATACCCTTAACGTTCTAGGTTCGAATCCAGGTTGCTCCATATTTTTTTTTTTTACATAATTATATTTTATAAAATAAATTTATGAAATTCATACACGGGTAAAAATCCACACATATTTAATGGCAAAAATCCATGTAAAATTGCACATAATATTGGTTTGTTCACACATAAACAAAACCCTTGAGAAACACATGAAATGTAGCAAATGAAAGGTATGTGTGGCCACACATAATGGTTATGTGTATACATAAGAAGTATGTGTGGCTACAAATAGATATCATTTGATGATCTAGTTGCAAAAATTCATGTGTGGGACACATCGATATCATCATTACCTTTTTTATCAGTGTACTGGTTTCAAACACTCTAGGCTCAGTTCACCCATAAAAAAAATCACATATTCATTTATGGATAAAGTTGAGTTGTATATTTGTATGAGAAAAAAATACTCAAATATGAGTAAGTAGTAATGTTCCCATATATGGGTATGTGCAATTTGTTTTTCCGATGATGGGTATTCTTCACCCATATTTGGGTAAACTGAACTTAGCGTGTATAGAAATTAATTATAATGCAATCTTATGAACGTCGAAAATTTATTTCGCTGAGTGTATGAACGAATCCAAATTGAAAAAAGAAGAAGAAGACAACGAGTGGTGATAAATCTGACAGCTCCCATGTTAGAGTATAGGACGAAAATCTTAAAGTGCTTTTAAAAATTCAAATGAAATTCTAATATAAAGCGGTTTGTTGTATGCATATAAAACATCCAAAACTACTCAATAAAGACATTTTCAGCAAAATAAAAATATAACGAAAATAATGCCCCCATTTTTGGATGTCCGTCATGCAACAAACCGCTTAAAAAAGATTTTTTGAAAATTTTCGTCCTTTACTACAATGTGGGAGCTGTCAGATTTCTTTTCTTCTTCTTTTTTAAACATGAATTCGTCTATTAGGCATTAAGACATTTCACTAACGCACACTATAGAGCCTATCGACGAGTAAAAACGTTTTGTTTTCCCACAGATAACCTATCCCATTGTGGTTTGCGATCGAAAAGATCATTTTTACAGCTGTTTGTTATGTTTTCGTCTAAAACGCACTACCGCATTTCCAGAAGTTACAATACTAAACCCAGGCTTGATAAGCTTTATAGGGCGATACTTTTATTCCAATACTTCTGAGGCTAACATTGAAAATGGCATAATCAAACATAGTAGCATTGACAGGCGAATATTAAAAATGGGCAAATTTCAATTAAGAACGAATGAATTTCCATTAGTTTTGGATTTGAATCAGAAGCTAGCTTTGTTATCTGTCTGTATGCTAGATTTTGTTTGAATTTATATGTTAACTTTTAAACTACAATTTTAAATGCTACTTGCAATATTACAATCATCATTCCCCTTTTGTTTACTTTCTGCATGTTCGCCCTAATCGCAAATTGCTTCGGATTTACAATGACACAATTTTACACGGTATTGAATAACGTAAATTTTGCGTGAACTGTGATATTATTGATTAAAGATTTGTAATATTTTGATAAACTAATCGAAGATTAAAGGCTGTTTCTCGGAAAAACTGAACTATCATTGATACATTTAAAGCCTGTCCACGTTAGATTTCGTACACAAAAATAATAGAAGCAAAAAATATGTACAATATAATTCAACAAACCCGATTTCATTATTTCACAATAAAAGTATTATCTCCAGAATGGAAGCAGTTGATTGAGATGTTAATCCTCCTTTCTGTAAAACTCTCAAACTCTCTATGGTACACCCGCCATCTGGTTCTGTACTGTGTCCTCAGATACGCCCGCCGTGACGATTCTCCATCTTCTCTTGAAATCATCGGAACCATTTGCTTTCCACGTCGTTTGAGTTTCCGCTTAACTAGAGCCAAGTACATCTTTACTGGGCGAAGTTCTGAACAGTTTGGTGGATTGGCTGTTTTTGGCACGTATTTGACCTCTTGTACCTTATACCATTCCAGGACGGATTTCGCTGAGTAACAAGACGCCAAATCCAGCCAAAACTGAGCTGGAGAATCGTGGCTCCTGATAAACGGTAGCAACCGCTTTTGTAGACATTCTATCTCGTACACCTCCTTATTTGTCCGAAAATGCTCAGCAACGGCGTTCTATTGCATAGCGGTATAAACAATCAGACCCAAAATCTGTTCAAAGTCTTACGAATGTTTCGTCATCCATTATAATACAGGAAAATGTTTACAAATAACTAATGTAAAGCTCCTTAGCACGACTTTTTGTAGTAAAGGGGGCCCTTTTTTACTTTGTACGTCTTCAGTATTTGCCTCTGCTACACTATTTATACGAATGATTTTGACTTCTAAACTTTGCAAGCCACATTTCGCACATGAACATTGAGATTTTGTAAAACACGGTACTTTTCGGTAGTTTTAGTCTCTACTTGATTCGATGCCATTTTAGTTGATGTAACAAGAATGTAAACATTTTGTACCACGAAATAAAGTGGAGAGTTTCAGTTGTCATATAAGTGGAACGTTTCAGCAATCCGTGAAATAATTCAAAATCTACACTGAAAGAAAAAAGTCCGAATTTTAACGTGGACAGGCTTTATCAAAAATAACTACTGATTTTGCACGATTAAGCATAGTAAAATATAGTTCAATCTATGGTGGCATGGACGGAAAAATGTTTAAAATACTCCTCAAATAAAACAAATAACATTACTCAAAACCAATGCACAGTGGGCAAAAATAGTTCCGAACCTACAATGAATAAAAGAAATTGAAAAACTTTAACAAAAATGAATGATTATTAATGGAAAAACTCTCACAAATTCATTGGTGCCAACATCAACCATGGCACACAACCGAGCGGCTCATTTTGCCCCAATTTTCTATAATACAGCAAAACAAAGAGTTTTCGCAACAGTTTCAGTGCAATTACCAGTGTAAGCGGATGTTCAATCCATAGGTAATGTAAGATCTGCTTAGGGAACGTCCATTAATTACGTCACGCAAAAATTGACATTTTACAACCCCCTCTCCCCCCCTTGTCACGTTTTTTGTATGGACCTTAAAATTTTTTTGTATGGATCGTCACTTTTTCTCAAACCCCCCCTCCCCCCTTACTGCGAGACATAATTAATGGACCTTCCTTTATTTAAATATTAATTGCTTCCAATTTTATGAAATACGTTCAAAACAATCAATATTTCAAATGAAAATCCAGCTCCGATTTATACGATTAATAATACGATTTGCTTTTTTTGTGTTCTTTTCAGAACCACTTTTAAATCTTCTTTTTGATGTCTCTGTTTTTTCCTACAGCTATTTCAGTTGTACTTTTTCCTATTTCTCTTGCTCAAGTGCCAACTTTCACTCTTCCTTGGAGATTTTCTTTTTGTTTTTCATCCTTCAATTGGGGTTCCTTTCAATTTCAATTTAAATCAATTAGGAATACAATCATCAACCTTGTCTTTCACTTTAAGCATTATCAACAGGGATCTACCAGCTAACAGAGTAGTTCTCGTTTGATTCTACACCAATCATTCATTTTAGCCCTTAGGCTCTAAACCTGTTTAAAAGCTGATGTTAAAGATTGGTTGAATTTTCGACTAATCGATTAGCTAACCGATAGCTCTACCTTAACGAAAATTCTCCTGATTGATCCAATATCTCCGCTTTCGATTGATATTTTAAACCCTCAGGACCAACCCCGTCAGTCAAAACACACATTATTACAACGGAATGAGAAGAAAACAACTCACGGAGGAAATTCCATTAAGAGGTCCGACGAAATCAAAGGATATTAATAATCATCGCAAGCCACGCGGCCAGGTGTGTTATGGCGTTTAGTTAACTTCCTCCGGTAATGAAGAGTGGTTCCTTCCAAGAAGGACCGTCGGTAAACTCAATCGATTAATTCGGATGCGTGATGCGGCCACCGTACCAGGGCAGATGTTTTCCGGAAATATAAATAGCACTTCCACGACAGATAATGACAACGTTTTCAGTACTCTGTCTGTCATTGATGGTTTTCCCCTGCCATCTAACGAGAGTTTTGTCGAATCGTTTGACATTCACTCCCACGAATTCACCATCATCTTATGACGCATTTGGATGGAAAGCCGGCCCGTGCTGCAACAATGTTTGGTTTCGCATCATTTCCATTTTGGCCACAGTAGGCGACAATTCAAGGTGGAGTTGAAACTTGAGCAACAGCAGCGTTTGCGAAGCAGATTGCTATTTTCAGTTTGGAATAGTAAAGTTGCCCAGAAGGGGTTGACAAATCTGAACGAAGGAAAGATCCATTGATAAAGAAAAATGCAACAGCTTTGTAACAAACAATGGTCAATTGGAGAAAATGGACGGGGCTAAACTTATAAGCCTACAGGGTGATTTTTTCTTTGAAAATTAGAGAATATCAGGGGACTCAATCATTATCACGGAAAACCAGGGAATTTAAGTGAATTTAAAGATCAATCTGGTCACAAACTTAATTAAAAGTTAGGAAACATAGGAGCTGACATAGAAATCAGTTATCAGTGCAACAAATTTTGCTTTATTTCACGTCTATTAAGACTTCTTCATAAAATTATCGACGGCTAGGAGGGCATACGACGGTTGACCAATGAAAAGATGGATGTCGGCATGTTCATCAGCTCCTTCGGGGCATTGGCAGTCTGCTACTCCTCCGTTTTGGTCATGACATTATTGAAGTAAAGACCGATTCAAAGTAAATCCTTCCTTGGACGCATTCAAGTGATCATAACATAAGCGATCAAAACGTCAAATAAAAGGGTATTTTTTCAGCTTTCAAACGATGTATAAAAAATTACTACATTTTACCGTTTCGAACGAACTGTTGCACTTTACTTGTGATCGATGCCATCACGATCTGCACAGTCGCTGGTGACACTGTACCGGCGAACTTATTCCACTTTAAACGCATTTGTTGTGTATTTGTCATTCTTTACCGCTTCGTCGAAGTTATCGCCCGACAATTGCCCAATATTTTTCGATCGGTCTGAACTCAGGGCAATTGGGTGGATTAATCTCTTTGGCGACGAAATTAACATTGTTTGCAGCATACCATTCTAGTACCTCCTTAGAGTAGTGGCAGCTGGCTAGATCCGGCCAAAACATAACGTTGGTCTTGTGTTGCCGAATGAAGGTTAAAATCCGCTTTTCAGACACTCTTTAATGTAAACCTTCGCCATCATTGTGCGAGATGTGATGAAAACCTTGGTTTTAAGACCACAGCTGCACATTTCTTGCCAAATTCTAGTTTTCGAGCAAAGTTATTAGCAGAAACAAATTTATACCTGAAAGAGACATCCCCACGACTAGTTGACAGGTAAAAAATTCCTCAAGCGACTTGTTTATAATCCATTTTGACATATGTTCCGTCATCCATTAAAATACAGCCATCAAATTTCGTCAAAACTCTTTCGTATAGAAATCGTGCTCGATTTTTGGCCACTAAATTTGTCCCTCTAAAAGTCAAGTTATTAGTACGAGACACTGAAGAAGTCTGCACATTGTAGACGAAATACGCGTATCTGTCAAGATAAGCAAAGGTAGTTGGAATAAAATGGAAAATACTAATTTTTCTTCTAATTTCTAGTAAAAGGTATTCCACTATACAGCTCAAACCCTCGAAGATTAACTAAATTTGGCTTCAGGGAGCGATTCGGATATTTACTGGCGCAAAAAGACTTATATCCTTCTCTTGAAAGGATTTTACGCACGGTGGAAAAGTTGGAATCGTATTTCTTTGCCAAATCACGTATGGAATCACCTGGGCTGCCTTTCACGTACCTCAACACTTTTCTCCTCAGCTCTTTGTTCCTAAAGCCACTTATATGATAGATGCGCTGTGCTCTATGCACACTCAGAGTATCCTTGTTACGTTTGATTACAAGACACACCGTTGACTTTGGGAATTTTAAAGTTTTTGCTATTTTTGAGGCAGACCACGAAGGATTCTCTAGATGTTTGGGCACAATTAATTTTCTTCTCTCAAGTTCCATGATCCGTAATTTCAAGATGCGTCGATCAATCGAATGTCGACAAAAACTTGTCACCAATTTCTTCGTCAATGAAACATCAACAAATACCTGTCAAACGTTTTTCATTCCAACCACCAGGGACCCGGGGGTTTATAAAACCGTGCGTCCAGATTTACTTTGAATCGAGCTTTAGATTCTCCGTTTCATCCCACTATTCCACGAGTCCACGAACCATTCAACCCAATGCGTGGAACGATGAACCCACCTTTCCCTCGGTCGCTCTGTTCAATTTTTGCTGATTTTTACGCTCTCGCCTTTCCAGAAGGTAAACAAGAAGTGCCTCATGATGTCTAACTTATTCTCTTCTGGATGGAGCTGGCAGCAGGGTTGCCATTATATTTTGAAAAATATCTGGCATGTCACAAATAAAAACTCTGGCAAAATCTGGCAATACAAGGAAATGTAAAAATCTGGACTAACATTTGAAAAGGGTCAAAGAGGTTTTACAAATGTTGATAGGCCCTTTACAAATGTAGTCCCAAAATGAGTTATTTTTAGACTCGTATACTCGCATTCTTCAGTAAAAGACAAGCGTGGAGTTACACTATATGACCAATGCCAAATATTTGACGGATTACCTATTCGCACAAAATAGCTACGAATCGTTTTCAGTGGACGAGAACTTCACACGACATAGTTGCACTTGTTATTTTGCGGAGTCCAGCTTCAATATGAAAAAGTGACATGAGTACGCAAATGTCGTGTGATCAATCAATCAACAATGAAACAATCAATGAATCAACAAAATAAACGTCAAAACCGCGTGAAAACGCAATGGCTTATGCACAAAAATCCTTCAAGATTCATTAATTTGTTATTTTCACCACTGAAAATAATATTAGCACATGAAAAGCGTGGATAAAATAAGCAATCACGCAAATCACTTAACGCTGTAGTGAAGTGGGATTGTACGATGCTTTTGTTTTAAAGCTGTTCTAATTTCAAAAAGTCTGGCATTATGGAGGGTTTCTCTTTTTGTCTTTTTGTCAATAAAAAGTCTGGCAGTGCCAGATAAATCTGGCATAATGGCATCCCTGGCTGGCAGTAAGAACAAACTTTCGAGTATAGTTGCTTGGCTGTTTTCGTGTAGGCTGCTGCAAATCAACTGATAACGCTGTTTATTGTTTTCCGTTCGCAACAGGGTTGCTACACGCAAAGAAAAACTGCAGTAGAAACTACCATTTCGAGGGTTAAATTGAGCGCAAGCACCAACAATTTTCACCTGACCATAAATGCGTTTGATTTTACCATGCCTGCTATTAGATCAACCATGGTGCAGTTGATATCAATATGAGGTCTGTTAAATATACCACAAACGTTGAAGGTTTTATCATAAACATAGTCAATTTGACTGAAATTTCATGGTAGTTTTAAAGATAGGCGTAGTCGGGTAAAATGGTAGTTTTGAATATAAGATTTTTTTCTGTGTACGATTGGCGATGAATACAGGCCATTGACAAGCCTATATCAATAGCAGTGATTGACAGTAGACAGGATGTCCTGGGCCCATATTGATTTGGGCCCGCTGTCAGCTGTCAAATAGAAGTCTAATCATTTGTTTTGGTTGTTTGTTTTGATGTGAAACACCACAGAAAACTAAAACTTACAATGTTGACATCATTTTGACAGCTGAGCTTGCTGAGATGTTGTCTACGTGAACAAGTGGTCCTTGTCATAGGCCTGGATGAATAGGAGAGTGGCAGAGTTGCCGCATGACAAATATTAAAAGCAGTCTAGTTTTATAAATGCATTCGTAAGGGACGTGCATATGGATAAAATTAGCTCCATTCAGTTCACTAAGACTATACAATTTATTATGGAATTTAGAGTGTCAGTCGCTTAAAATGCACAACATTCTATTCATAAATACCCTAACTGCAATTTTTTCAAACATGACTGTGCCTGAGCATAATGTTCATGTATTAATTCCATTGTTACTACGTATAAACAAATGCACATGTGTCATTCCGAAACGGTTTTGAAAGCAAATTGTTGGTATATATTATTTAACAAAATTTGTGTAGCTTTAACTTAGCTTACCTTCACTGACTGCACGTATCAATGGTTGCTACTACGTGATTGATCAGAATCCGTAAAATTGCAAAATGAATCAACTGAACAGTGCTGGGGCAGGACTGGCAAATGTCATTTTCAATGATAAATGACTTACGATTTGTACCGAATTACATCTGAAAATCTGAAATTTCATCACTTTTTTCGTCAGGACAGAACGTCATCTTTCCTACAAGCACATTTGATGGGTTTTTTTTTCATTAGGGCGAATCTGAAATTGAGAGACTCTATTTGATTACTTTCTCTTTCATTCATATTCCATTCAGATTTACGTTTTTCATTCTACTATTTACACACACACACACACACACACACACACACACACACACACACACACACACACACACACACACACACACACACACACACACACACACACACACACACACACACACACACACACACACACACACACATTGGGGGAATTGATGTTGTTTCAAATGATAAACCTCTACAGTCTTTAGCAGAATTGTTGCATGCGGTTTTTTTTTATTAAATCATCTATTTGTACAGGCTCAATCGAATCAACTTTACAGAGCCAAGTTTTTATTTTTATATACAGTTTCATACCAAATGCCATAAGATTTTTACAATCATCTTTCGGAGGGAAACATCTGTAATGTAGTGAGAAGGCAAGAAATGTTTGCATGGTGGTTCGAGAACCCTCCTCTTTTTGCAGAAGGGGGGCTTCCATACAAATGAGACACAAATTAAGAAGACACAATATAAGAAAATGCACGGTAGACGATGCAGCATTGTACCATAGACTAACTCTAAGACCAGTAGGTCCCGAACAAATACGATTTTTTTCTTGGCTCAGTCAGTACCCGACCAGAAGGGCATAACATAAAAATAACAAAATCATAACAAACCTTGTTACGAGTAACTGATTATGATATAAATTTGTTAACGACGTTTTCATCTGGATAATTGTATAACATACTTATAACAAATGAAGATATAATGTCCTGGGAGGCACAATCTGCGTAGAGAAATAGATTAATTCTAACAATAGCTGATATGATTTTGCTTCATCGTAACAAAACTTACTTGTTTGAATATGTTTAAACTAATTATTCTCAATTTTCATATTTATTCCTTGTATTTTCCTTGCATTACAGCCTTTTAGTTATTTTCAATAAGTTTATATTTACTATACAAAATCAATCAATTTGAGTTTTAGATTTACAAAGTGAAATATAATTGGCATTGCTTCTAACCTCTCCTTTACCATGTATCTGAACACTTACACATAAACGAAGGGAATCATTAATGCAACACAGTTTTTGAATGTTTGAAACGTCATACATGTACATATTTTCGAAAAGTTTTGTTGTTTTTAATACTGTACCTAACACGTAAACTTTTTCACCAGAATCAAGTAATAATCGAGATATATGTGAAAAAATCCCGTCAAGGAAAATATAGGAGTCGTCATATTTAAAATTCTTACATTGATCTTTTGTACATATTGTAATTCCTTTGTAGTGATACCTTCCAATTCCACAGAACACGTGATCTCTTAGCTCACTATTTACGTCAATATTATTGGGTACTATATATTTGCTGCTTTGATCGAACTTTACATTAACATGCGATGAGCTCCAAAGCTTTTTTATCCACTTTTTACAATGTGATTCATTTGGTACTTCTGTTAAATGACATATTCTGTTTAACAAAAACTTATTCGAAATCTGAAGGACAGGATTATTTTTTGATGTTTGAAAACCAATAAGTATCCCATTTCCATTTTCATACGGATATAAAGATGAATTCCAGAGAGCTCCTAAATTTCTTACGGTTTGCGCAAGATGAGAAGTTAAATGTACGTTGTATACCATATGTTTTGATCCATAATACTTTTCAAAATCTCTTACAAACCTGTCCAAATGTTTTTCACAGGACGAAACAGTGTTTCTGGATACTTTTAGCTCAAGAAGTTGATATATACTTGAACTTAAAAGCATAATATGCTCCATATATTTCGAAGGGATCAAATCCTTCAAGCAAGGGTAAAAACAATGAAAAAGAATTGTTTCCCATTCACTAGCTTTATATTTGGAGTATTCAAATACACTTCTTATTCGCCTTGGAAAGCTGCTTGGTAGTCGAATAGCTTGAAATCGTTGCTGTATTACTTCTTTTTGATTTCCTATGTAATATGGATGCGAATTTTTCCCAGCTTTGCTTTCTATGAGGAGATCCCATATAAGCTTCACGATACCCAGATTTTACCAATATAGAAAAAAAAAGAAACGTGAAGCACACACACATCCAGATCATAGAATGAAACTGCAAGTTGGCATTATCTACTTTGCAGCCATTTGTCGCAAAAAAATCAGCAGGCTTTAAAAATAAATTGCAGTTCGATGAACTGTTCATAATTAGGTGCGTATTATGGCAAAATATTCAAAGCAACAACCTAAATGATGATGATGATGATGATGAGATACTACCATCTATTTTAGCAAGGTAACTTTCCATAGCAGTGGAATAATCTGAAAAACGATTTGATCAGGATTCTACTGTTGTTTGTGATCTTCAAGCTCCTGTGATGAAGGGCCAAAAACGTTTGGGCGGGCCCGTAAGCAGAGACACTTACGCGAAACCCGCGAATAAAGGGAAGAGAATCTCCTTCCAAAAGCAAGTTCACACATAGAGCATTAGAGTCGAGCCCTCGATTGACAGAATAAACCCAATAGATGGGGTCGAAGAGCCCGCCCTCGTTCCACGAAATGTTAACAATAGGGAGGAGGCAGTCCCATGCTCCCTATCCAAATCGTTTCACTTGGGTGCCCTGATGGTCCCTCCCTTTTCCCGTTATATATTATGTCGATATGATGATATTCAGTATATTTTGTAATGGTGTAATGTTGATTACTTACCTTTGTGCTAGAAAATTTGTCTGAAAGTAAAATTGGTTAGGGTTTATACCGTTCTTTATTGCTCTGTGTTGTCTCGATGTTACTGCATTCGAAGAGTTGACTTTAGGATGACGATATGATATTGCTCGTGTTCATAGAATATGGAAGAGAATAGAAAGGAAAAGGGATTAGTGATTGGTAACACGCTATGCGCATGTGAGATTTTCATGGTGATATTCTCACAACGGCCGTTCAGAATGGTTCGACGGATACATATGAGAGATCATTCCCGTTGAGTTTCCGCTCGTTTACTCAATTCCATCATGTTTGGTTATAGAATACAAGAAACGTTTTACAACGTGCTTCATTTGAGAATAACAGGGCAATGATCCCCATCGCATCTTCAAGTGATCATTACAAGCTGTCCATTTGGTTCAGGCACTTTTGAACGTTGATGGGGCAGCCGATTCACACATGAAATCTGCCGCGACCAACTCGACAGAACGCGCCCATACCCCTTTCTGAACCGAAGGGCAGGAAAGTACTCTTCATTAGTGTATACAAACTAGTCACTTTTTGACGTATCAACTATAATCTTGCAAATGTGCAAAATATAGTCATAACAGGAGTTTTCCAGATTTACCGTGTGTATACGCCACCTGGTGTCAAATGCATCCAATCGATGCCAGATATTTTTTTCAAATATCTGTGATACAAATTTGAAATGTCTGGGAATGTCTATATAAGTCTCACTTTCACTTTTTTTAAACACTATTTTTAAAAAGAAACTTTTTTGAGCGTATTAGTAGAACGATTGTGATTGGGAAACTAGGAGAATTCAAAATTTAACACTTCATTTGATCACTCTTCAAAAAATAAAAAATTAAACCCTGAAACACTCTTTAAATTTTCGCTAGAATTCGCGAGCAAATTCCATTTAATTCCACTATGAGCTTATCTTTTGACAGATAGGCCTTATTTCGTCTGCTACTGTACAGACTTCTTCAGTGTCGAGTGCTCGCAGAATTCTAGCGAAAACTTAAAAAAGCGTTTCAGGTGTAATCCCTTATTTTTCAAAAAGTGACCAAATGAAGTGTTAAATCTAAATCCTCCTATATAAGTCTGTAATTTTTTTATTACCAAATTAGACTTCTTTCAACGAAAAGACGTAATAAGAGAGCGAGCTATGTCAATTTCGCTATTTGTGTAATTATGTAAACGTTTCTGTATCTTTTTCTTGGATTGTATGTTTCCTCCAAAACTTCAGGCAAAAAACCTCATGAACTTCTTGGCAGTCACTTCTTATTTTCTTCGACATTCACGTTCAAGAACCCAACCTTACCCTCTAGAAACATTTGGTAAGTTTTTTTTCCTGAACATAGTTACTTTCTAAACTTCTGATAAGTCCGATCCTGAACTACGAGGGAAATTTTCGCCAAACTTTGGGAAAGTACTCTTCAGAATTTCTTGGAAAATCTTATTGAAGTTGTAAAGTTTCTTCCTGAACTTATGAGAAGTTCTTTTCTGAACTTCTGAGGGAGTATTCTTCTGAACTTCGGGGATGTTTGTCCCTGAATTTCTGATAAGTTCCTGCTTGAACCAGAAAGCTCCCCAATACTTCTTCCTTGAACTACTAAAAAGCTCCCCAAAGTTTCTTCCCTAATTTATCAAAAGTATCTACCTGACCTTCTAGGATTTGCTGAACTTTGAGAAATTCTCATTCTGAAATGCTGGAATGTTCGATTCGAACCTTTAAGGAAGCTCTCTAGCACTTCTGGGTAGTTCCAACTAAACTTTTCGTCTCTTCGGAACTTCTGAAAGACCTCTTGTGAACTTCGAGGAGTTCTTTACAGTATTTTTGAAAAAAATCTTTCTTGATCCTACAGGTAGTGCCTTCTCTGGTAAGTTTCTTTCTGAAATTCTAGGGAGTTTTTCATGAGCTTATTCCTTTCATTCAAAGCAACAACCTAAATAACATTTAATCTGGAATCTGCATATTACGTTTCAAGAAACGATTTAACCCAAGAGGGATTTACAATTGTTTAAGAGATTATTGGTTTTGAATTATTCAATTACCTGTTCAACAACATCAGTCTCAAAACTATCGTCTTCATGAGAATTTTGATCTGATGAGCCATCTATGTACTGCAAATCATCAGAAATAAGTGAAGAATCGTCATTTACAATTTGTTGATGAGTAAACTCAATTTGGTTGGTGGAATCCAAGTGTCCAGAACCAGATCCTAAACTGCTACTATTCGTAGATTCATCTGTACCAGATGTAGGATTGAAACTGGGATGTGAATCAATAGTTTCCGTAGTGGATTTATCTTCTTGGTCAGTGGTTTCGGACGATGTTTCGCTAAATTGAGTTTTCCTTTGCACTGTAAATTTAAGTGATATGTAAGATCCACATAAGTCTAAATACGACTCATACTTTTTAATATACTTTTGATTCATCCATGGTTCCATTAACCAATAATGATTTGGTCTCCGTTTTTCACTCATTTTACATGAAATTAATGATTTTAATATTGCGGAACTAAACTTGAACTATATGCCAATCGATCACTCTTTTTGCCGAATCAAATAATCAAAACCATTCAATGCACGAGTGTGTATGATCCTAGAATAATTCTTTTTTCTTTTTTACTTTGATTGTTGTCGTATTTTTGTACTGTCCTGCTTGCTCTCACGAACAACATTATGAATAAACGACAAAAAACTTGTAGCGTATAGTGCACAGTCATCTCGACCAACAAAAGAATAGGACTATCAATATTTGGAAGCAAACACTTCTAAGTACTTTTATTCGCAAGCCCTAGGCTACACACGTAAACCTACAGTATCATCGTGTAAGGGAAACTATGCGAGGAAAAAGGGCTCAGAAGCGATTACTTTCAAAAGTTAATAAGGCCTATATTATATTGGTTGCATTTGTTTCTTTCGCCTTTTTCAATAGTTGATTCATCAATTTGCATATTATGCATTATAAAATCATTGTTGCCAGATCAATTTGTATCGCATTGCGACTTGAACAATATTCACAGAGAAACATTCCATGTTCATCCCGACAATGAAATCGTGGTCAAGATGACTATTGCATTTAATGGTTGTAATAACCATAAAAATTGATGAATCCACCACGATCGTGGGATTCATTATGGTTACAAGGACTGGTCTGGCAATAATGTAAATGTTGCTATCTTTATTATCCTATAGGTTAAATAACCTTAAATTGAAATTTATTTTATTTCCGTGTATATTTCAAAATGATTCTAACATGAAAAAGCATTAACTGGCAACCATCTTCATTTGACATTGTGCCTTCGAACACGCTGTTGAAATTTTGTAACTTCCGCAGTGTTTCTTCATTAGTTTCATGAACATTTCAATACTAATTATGGGCAAAGCAACAAAAAAACTGGCACAAAAAACAAGTGAAGCAGGATGCTAACTCAGAAATCTAGAGTTCCTGCTGGTGGTACCGCAACAAGTATGTTATAAGTTGATAATCAAGCTAACCTCAAATGTTCTTAGAGCTAACTCCAAGCAGAATTCTCCGAACAAAATGGTACGCACATCGCAACAAAAACGTACGCAAGTGGCGAGATGCTCAAAAAGGTTCCGAATAAAGTAACCACAAGGACGTCATCTTCTACATCAAAGAAGTGCGCGGTCCTTGTACCACTTATCGACATCGAGGATAATCATTCCAACCAAAACCAGATCAACATTAAAATGAATCTCCTTCGGGACTGGGATTCCGACGATGAAGACGGTACCAACAATTCCACTCACCAGCAAAACGAAAGTTCGGATGATGTTGTAAGAGATATTTTCATAAATAAAGAATATATTAAACTTATAAAAAAACATCCCTTAAAAATAGATAGATATATATATATATATATATATATATATATATATATATATATATATATATATATATATATATATATATATATATATATATATATATATATATATATATATATATATATATATATATTGCGCAGATTGAAGATGATGCATCAACTCTCATTCCAAATTTTATAGCATAAACTCATATTCTAAATTTTATAGCAGTTCCGAACCCTTTTTAATCGAACGGGAGATGTTGCGAAAAAGAGACGAGAGAATGTAGGAATGAGTATTCCCTTAATTCTCTCTTTCGTCAGTCTTAAAATTGATTTGTTGAGTGGCGGTCGTATTTCGCTGCTAGTGCGCGAAGTTTGAAAAAAAAGAAGTGAAACGTGAAAGAGGAAAAAGGAAAAAAAAAGAACGAGTATGATTCGAAGGAACTACGGACCGACACCGGGACATGAGACCCAGGATCACGACAATGGCCCAGACGGTGGCAAACCTGGCGCTCCCAAACGGTGAGTTTTGTTTGAAGTGATTGCATTGTGGTTCTGTGAAAAATTAGGATGGTTGGTTTACGGAAGAACAAGTGATGGCATCGGTTCTGTGAGTTGATAGTTTTTTTCCCTGTCTCGGCCACGACAAATCGACAGAGGCTTATGTGTTGCGTGGGTATATACTCCCGTCGTTTATTTTCGCGCAGAGTGCAGAAGAGTAGGCTATAGCATGAACGTTTTATCGGTTTATTCACCGCAAGTGAATGAATATTAAAAAAAAAAAACAGCAACTATATTTTTGGATCGCGTTCACACCATCGAGTTGAATTGTCAGAGCGTTTTGTCTTCTGTATTAAGCACGCGTGATCGGAAGAATGATTTGTGTTCCCACTATTCTCTACACCATCTCGCTCACACTTATTGGTTCAGATGGTGCATAAGTGTGCACCAATTGAACATGTATATGTAAAATAAATGCCCCAATACATACGTAACTACAAAAAAATAAACCCTGGTTTTAGTCGGGAATCATTACGTGAATTGACGAGAGTGGTGATTTATTTTGTTTACAGCTTTATGGAATTTCAAAAGTAGGTATTGGTAATGTGGATCGTTGCATCAGTGTGCATCAGTGGAAAAGTTTGTTAGCAGCAGTCTCCATCTTTTTCGAACATTATTGAGCCGAGTATTGAGCCGACCGGAGCAATCAACAAAAAAAACAGATTCCACAGAAGGTGGCTCACACTGATAAGTTAGCAAACGTTGTTGTTGTTAATAAAGATACGTTTTCCATCCTTGTTTCCATCATTTATCTTTTATGTTTACTACTGTACACTGGTGCTAATACAAACTGTAACATTGTTGCAGACTTGTTTATGGTGAAATATTTAGAATTGGCTGCACGCAGACGACCTTCCTTAATTGTCAATCAGGGGATTGTTGGAAAATGGAAAATGGCATGTTTGGCACATGGGCTCGTTCCACGAGTTTATCTAGAGTTGACTTTTGAATGATATATATGGTATCAGTATTGCGAAGGGTCATTTTGTAGATTCAAATGATATATATCATAATGGCAGTAGGCAAAAGGAAACTTACCGTCATGTGGGACGGTTTTGAAATTTATTTGTTTCATGCACGAATGAATGTGGGTAGAACACTACTATTGGAAGATTTTTTTTAAAGTGTTTTCTTCAAAAACTTCAACGAATGCATATTTTTTAAAAGATTATTTTAATAACTTACTGTACAGTTGATGGGAGAGATGTTTATTACTACACTATGATATTTCTTATATTATTTCATGCTCTCTCGTTCTAATTGGAATTAACTTTTATCTACATATTAGTAACATTATCCACAACTTGACTAAATGTAATAATTGCATTATCGGTTATATTGACTGTTTTTTTCGGCTAGCGCCTTTGCTTGTCACTTGATCCTTCCGCGCTGCATGCCATCGGTCTCGGATCTTACAAGCGGAGTTGAAAAGAGAGAGAATCGTAATGCGATGCAACTCGGTGGATGTGTTTGTATATTATGCATAATACTGCGTTTTATGTTCGGTCATTGCTTCGGTTTTATTATATTTCAATTAGGCAAGTTGTGTCTGGTTTTTATGGAAGTACAATTAGTATGTTAATAAAGTATGCTACAATGGTGATTGGTTTGCAGGTACTGATGGATCTCGTTAAGGCAACTAAAATCTGTGATAGGCTTTAGGATCAATCGAAATCCAGCTCTGGAGTGGGCTGGTCGGTGGTTTGAAGGTACCACTGGACCCAGTTGGGTCAATTTAAACCCAGCTCGGGAGTGGGCTGGTCGGTGGTTTAAAGATACCACCGGATCCAGTTGGGTCAATCGAAACCCAGCTCTGAAGTGGGCTGGTCAGTGGTTTGAAGGTACCACTGAACCCAGTTGGGTCAATCGAAATCCAGCTCTAGAGTGGGTTGGCCAGTGGTTTGAAGGTACCACTGGACCCTAGGTTAGAGGTCAAATTTAAACCCAGCTCGGGAGTAGAGCTTAGGTCGGTGGTTTAAAGATACCACCGGATTCAGTTCGGTCAATCAAAATCCAGCTCTGGAGTGGGCTGGTCAGTGGTTTGAAGGTACCACTGGACCTAGTTGGATCAATAAAAATCCAGCTCGGGAGTGGGCTGGTCAGTGGGTTGAAATGATCACTGTACCTAGTTGGGTTAATTGAAATCCAGCTCTGGAGTGAGTTTAGTGATTGGTTTAAAGATACCACTGGACCCAGTTGGGTCAATTTAAATGCAGTTCTTAAATAAACTGTTTAGTTAGTTGGAGGTACCACTTATTTGAAGCAATCCATGTAAGTCTACTTGCATATAAATGAAGCAAATTATGTCATTAAAAAAAAAATAACTGTGCAGCTCATGATTATACTTATGGTTATACAATTATACTAATAAAAGTCGAGAACCACTACGATACAGTTGCTTGATGGACGTTTGTGATAGTATTAAATATTTCTTGAATAACAGTGTCTGCACGTTTTATTAAATACATGTTTATGATTATGTTACTTTTAGTTCATCAGCGGCTGTAATTGATGTTGATTCGCCAACTCTTTTGGAAGCTTTGGAGACAGAACGGAAACGAAATGCTTTGTTATCATCAAAATTGAGAAAAGCCAAAGCCAGAAACAGGGAACTGATTAACTCAAACGTAGTCAGCATGGAACCCACGTTAAGCCGCTACCAATCAACTATGCGGAATGATGCACAGCAATCTGGAAATGATTCACTATCGACATCGATGAATAACCTCTCATTTGCGACTATGAATATTGCGGAATGTAAACCTAAGGACGGAGAAGACGACATTGACAAGCGATTATTCGAGAGCTGGCGTAAATTGCTGGAAGCATCGATGCAACTTGCTGGAATAGCGGATGAGGGAATAAAGATGAGCATCTTTCGGATCAAGGCAGGAGATAAACTCCTGGAAATACTAGAGAATACAGGTTCTTCGTCCAGCACTCCCAGTCACGATTTCACGCCATACTCGAATGCCATGACTAGACTAATGGATTATTTCGGCTCGCGCGACTATACTCTGCTGCACCGACAGAAACTACGATCATTGACTCAGAACCTTGGTGAATCGGATGTAAAGTACGTTAAGCGTGTGATTAACCTGGCGAAACTTTGCGATTACGACGAGAATCAGATTTTGGAAAATGTGGCAGACGTTATCCAGTCTCATGCACTCAGTTTCGGTATTCGCGAAATGGGTAGAAAAATCCTGAGAAAAGGAGGTACAATTCTGGCATTGCTTGAAAAGGTACGAGCGTTCGAGATGGGGAAGCTGAATGAAGAGATGTTCGCAAAATCCCATGCACCACAACAAGTGCAAGTTGCTGCAGTGGGTGCCAGCTATCAATGGAATCCACCCGAGGACAGCAGAATTCTCGTGCGGATTATGACCACCAATATCAGTCGTCCAAGTTTGCAGGTAACAAGTCAAAATTCATCAATCAACAATTCAGAGCTAACAGTGGAGGTTATAATCGTGACGCACCTATGCAACCGAAGCCGTGTTGGCGTTGTTTGGGCAGATATCATTCAGCCGCTAACTGCCCGGGGATCGACAAAATCTGTCGAAGTTGCCTTCGGAAGGGGCACCTAGCACGAGCATGCAATCAGCCACGAGATCAGCAAAAACGTAAGGTGCCAATCGGAAATGACGGTAAATTCGTTGGACCACCGGTGAAGAAGATTTCATTGATCTCCAAGGAAGAGTCAACGGAGGATCTAAACGTAAGTTCCAATGATTGAAACTATCATTTCGTATAGATTTTTTTATGAGCGACTTGAATTTCAGTCATACTACTTATAGATTTTTCTGTTGACATAATTTGTGAACGTATACATATAACTCATTAATAATGTCTTGTTGAATTGATCTAATAAATAAATATTCTAATGGAAGTTAAACTTGTATATCTTGAACACTGTTGAAATGACATTGAATGAATAGCAGGCTTTCCTTGCATTGTTTCAGGCAACAGAGGCTGTAGTCGGAGATGTTCCTAAAACGCAAGTTTTGACTGACCATGGGGCTTGTATTCGAGGAAATGTTGCAGGGCATTCCATTCCATTTTTGATCGACTCGGGAGCTGAGGTAAATACTATCAATGGAGATATATTTCGGACAATTATGGACAATGTACAGTCAAAAGCAGCCATTTTCGACTTAAGAGCAGGTTCAGATAAAGTATTGAAGGGATATGCGACCAATGGAAGTATCGATGTCCTCGCAACTTTCGTAGCGGAGCTCACGATTTCCGACGATCGCCCAAGATTGCTGGAAAAGTTTTACGCCGTCAACCAAGCCAGGTCTCTTTTGAGTAGAAGCACTGCCCTTAGATACAGCGTTCTGCAAGTAGGCTTGAGTGTTCCTATATTGGCCGGAGGTAGTATGCAAGTTAATTCCCTCCCCGGAGAAATTTTTCAATTTCGGGAGCTAAAGAGTTTCAAAATTCAACGTGACACCAGTAATTCTGTCGTATGACAAGAACAAACCTCCATCGCGAAATATTTACACAAATATCCCTCCAGCTTTCAGACAGGAAGCAAAACGTAGATTGGACGAGTTGTTATCAGCAGGGATTATTGAACCGGTTTCACAAGAAATGGACAAAACGTTTTGTTCTTCACTGCTAGTTGTGCCAAAGGGAAAGACGATATTAGGTTGGTCGTGGATCTAAGAGGCCCCAATAAGAACATCATCAGAACCCCTTCAAGATGCCAACGCTGGAAGCCATATTGGCCAAGTTACATGGCGCAACACACTTCTCAACACTTGACTTGTCAAGTGCATTCTTCCATATAGTTTTGGATGAGAAATCTCGACACCTCACCAACTTCTTCGCTGGTGATGCAACCTATAGGTTCAGAAGGCTGCCATTTGGTCTGTGTAACGCCCCGGATATTTTTCAGGAAGTTTGCCAGACTGTTATCCTCTCTGGATGTGAAGGAGTAGTAAATTATTTGGACGATTTCTTGGTTTTCGGGAGTACTAAGGAAAAACACGCTGAAAATCTGGAAAAGGTAGTGTAAATATAGTTGTTCATTCGGGTAGCTTTAACCATTGTAATTTGTTGCTAGGTACTTCGTCGTTTTCGTGAGCACAACGTATGCCTAAACAATGATAAGTGTGTTTTTGGGAAAACTTCGGTTAAGTTCTTAGGGTTTACTATGTCTAGTGATGGTCTATTGGTAGAAGATGATAAGTTAAAAGCCATCAAGAACTTTCGAAGACCAGCAACGCAATCCGAAGTTAAAAGCTTCTTGGGTCTCATAAATTTCGTAGAACGATTCATCGTTAAGCGAGCCGATAGAACAGAGAAGCTGAGGAAGTTAGTTAAGTCGGACACCTTTTATTGGACGGATGACGAAGAGGAAGAGTTTCGGTTCCTCAAACATGACGCTCCTACATCGGTGTTGAAGTTAGGTTACTTTTCCAGCGAAGATGAGACAGACGTATTTGTAGATGCGTCTCCCGTTGGTCTTGGAGCCGTTCTTGCTCAATATGATAAGCAAGGTAAACCCAGAATAATCTCGTGCGCTTCAAAAGCGTTGACGGAGTCGGAGAAGAAATATCCACAGACTCAAAAGGAAGCCTTGGCCATTGTGTGGGGAGTGGAAAGGTTCTCATTCTATTTGACAAGCAAATCATTTTCGATCAGGACGGATTCCGAAGCGAACGAGTTCATTTTTGGAGAGGGAAGAAAAACTAGTAAGCGAGCAGTTTCTCGGGCCGAAGCGTGGGCATTGAGACTTCAACAATTTGATTTCGTAGTAAGCGAGTTCCTGGTCACATGAACGTCGCGGATGTGCTCTCACGACTTATCAGTGAAACGCAATGTGATTCTCCTTTTGACGAAACGTGTGAGAAGCATGTCCTCTATGCTCTTGATGCTGGCTCAATGGATATTTCCTGGAGCGATATTGAGAGCGCTTCGGAAATTGATAAGGAGTTGTCATCGGTTAGGGCGGCTATCGTTTCGAACAACTGGATGGATTCGTTACGATGATACGAACTGCATAAGTCGAACCTGCGTTTTCTTGGATCAACAGTGTTCAAATATGACAAGATCATTCTCCCAAAATCACTACGTCATCGTGCCTTGGAGGCAGCCCATCAGAGCCATCTTGGTACAGCTGCAATGAAACGTATCATTCGTGAATACTTCTGGTGGCCTGATGTTAGCACCTCAGTCGAAAAATTCGTCAAGGCCTGTCAGACATGTTTAATAATCTCAGGAAAAACCCACCAATACCGCTTTCAAGTCGCACTCTTCCGGATGGACCTTGGGAGATTCTCCAAATCGATTTTCTTACAGTACGTGGATGTGGTACTGGAGAGTTCTTGATTGTGGTAGATACCTATTCCAGATTTTTGTCTGTTGTGGAGATAAGATCTATTAACGCCAAAAGTACGATTACCGCTCTTTCAAAGGTTTTTGGAACATGGGGTCTACCTATGATCATTCAGAGCGACAATGGCCCACCATTCTTTAGTACGGAGTTCACTGAGCACTGGGAGCAAAAGGGAGTAAAAGTTAGAAAATCTATTCCCCTCAGTGCCCAATCCAACGGCGCCGTAGAACGCCAGAATCAAGGGATATTGAAGGCCTTAGCCGGCAGCAAGGAAGATGGATCAAATTGGAGAAACGCACTCGAACGGTATGTTCATGTTCATAATACTATCAAGCCTCATTCACGTCTTGGAATTACGCCTTTTGAGCTTCTCGTCGGTTGGAAGTATAGAGGATCATTTCCTGCACTTTGGTATTCAAGGTCCGATAAAGAATTGGACCGCCATGATATCCGAGAGCGAGACGCTCTGGCTAAACTAGTTAGCAAGAGCTACGCAGATAGGCACAGAGGTGCAAAACCTTCCGATATCAAAGCTGGTGACAAAGTAGTAGTGGCCATTCCAAGGCCGAATAAAACAGACCCATTGTTTTCGCGGGAACGGTATACGGTTTTGTCTCGCGATGGGGCTAAAGTTGTTGTTCGTAGTGACCGTGGAATACAGTATGCACGAAATATTCAGGACGTCAAACGGATTCCGGGTTTTGCAGCAGATGACGTAGGTGTAGAAGAAGACTCAAATATAACAAACAGCTCGGAAGATGGTGTAGGCGATGTCGATGGGGAAATGATGGATACCGGAGATCGACTCGTCCCCTACACAGGAAGCGGTCGAGCCAGCAATGATGATGTCGAGGTGTCCAGAGAGGGACAATCGGTTCCTGGTGACGCACATTTTGGGAAAATCGTTGTGAAAAAGAAGCAAGATACCATTGTACCTCCGTCAAGACCGAAAAGATGCATCAGGAAACCTAAAAAATTCAATGATATGTTTGTTTACTATATTTTTGAGTAGATGTAATCCTATTTTAGTTTTATTTTCTGAGTAATATACAAAGATTATTAGTTGTATAGCATTGTTTCCTGAAACTTCAACAATGGGTCTGCACAAACAAAACCGAAACAAGCCCACATCATTCTGTTCTCTAAACCAAAAGGTGCTTCAGTATTAATAAAGTTATCCGATTTTGCTTTGAATAAGAATTGGACGTAATATGTTTAGCAAAATATTGACGAATATTCAACCAAATCTTTGCACATCGTTTGGTATGTATTATCATGCTCATTTCTAGTTACCATGGAGGCACCTTGGACAGGATCACGTAAGTTTAACTGTACATCCAAACTGTTATTTATTTTCTCTAATATGAATATTTTATTATTGTTTTTGCACTTTTTGACGCACTTATAAAGTGTGGAATGCACTATGTGCAAGGATACTCTTGTAATTTAAAGCGTATTATTGTTGATTGGAAGTTGCATACATGTTTACTTTTGTTGTACTAGCGTCATTAATGCCTATAGGCTAATGTATTTATGTAATATACACTTGAGAGTAGAGAAGGAGGTGAATGTAAGAGATAACATAAATAAAGAATATATTAAACTTAAAAAAAAAAACATCCCTTAAAAATATATATATATATATATATATATATTATATTGCGCAGATTGAAGATGCTGCATCAACTCTCATTCCAAATTTTATAGCATAAACTCATATTCTAAATTTTATAGCAGTTCCGAACCCTTTTAATCGAACGGGAGATGTTGCGAAAAAGAGACGAGAGAATGTAGGAATGAGTATTCCCTTAATTCTCTCTTTCGCCAGTCTTAAAATTGATTTGTTGAGTGGCGGTCGTATTTTGCTGCTAGTGCGCGAAAAAAAAAGAAGTGAAACGTGAAAGAGGAAAAAGAAAAAAAAAAGAACGAGTATGATTCGAAGGAACTACGGACCGACACCGGGACATGAGACCCAGGAT